>UELX01004745.1:0-16407 GCA_900480035.1 Eupelmus urozonus | reverse complement strand
TAAAAATCGATTTGTTTATTTTGAAAATTTACACGTTTGGATAATACTTTTTCACGTTTTCGAGCGCATACCCCCTTTTTGAATCCGGACCCTCAATTAATTAACTGATTAAATTACTTGGTATTCTTTTCAGTACATTTTACTACGTTTTCTTAAAGATTTTTTCATTCGTTCAAGTAGTTGAATTTCTTTTTATATTCAATTCTTAATTTTATATAAAATTAACCTTATGATAACCTTGCGGGTTCTTTTAAAGTAAAATCTTTAAAGAGCACGTCTTCTTTTTCTTTAAAAGTCATTTTAAGCTCTTTAGAGTGAAAAGCCATATGCGAAATGATATACACTGTTTCCTTACTTTAATAAAACAAAAAAGAATTTAAAATGTGTATGCTTTTGCGATGCCTCAAAAAGTAGTTTCTTTTAACAGCTAGGCAGTAAAACTAGCTTTATAGCTCACGCTGGTCTTGTTAAAGTAACTTTACGTTTTCATTATTCTTCGGCGCAAGAGTTAACATCAAGCGCCAAGGCAATTTTCGTTAAAAATTTGTGGCGTATAATATTTAGTGCTCCTTAAGAAAGTTTTGCGGCGTAAAATAACCAAGATAATGACCGAAAGTACTTAATTAAAATTTCTAACTTGCATCTTTCATCGTCTTCATTCAGTATACTTTGGAGTATCATTTTTAGGAGGTGATTATAACATTATCACTCAATGTTTTCAAAAACAAAGTATCCTAATAATTCTTCATCATTTCTAAAAAGAGTCAATAGTCCACTGCACATTGCATTAACCAATCCCATGTAAACAAACCACAGACGATCGATTAATTATCCACAAACAAGCAAAAACAATTTTCACTCAAATCCTTTCCCCACTCATCCACACCAAATTGGCGATGATCTTGAATTCACAAACTCTCGAATCTCTCTCGATGTTCAGGCAGCCGCGGAAGCGACTCTCGCCGGGCTCGTTTTCACTTTCTCTTTATCTTTCCGATTCTCGAATTTCCCTTTCGCTCGACCATCAATGCTCCACGCGCGTTAGAAAATAATTATTTCCCCAAACGCGCTGGCCGGCAAAAAGAAGAAGCCCTACTCGACTACGTCCGCCAGAGCTTCGGCTTTTCTAATGAGAATAAATGCACGAACGAATCCTGAAGATGCTCTCGGCGCTCAACTTTTTTTTTCCTTTCTGCTACTTAATCGCAAAAAGAGGTTGCTCATCGCATTAGCGTAATTAAAGTTTGAGGACCCGCTGTTTGTGGGTCACGTTAGAACGATATAGATATTTCAGAAATAATCGTATTTTTGTACTGTGAACAAAATTATTGTCGAATTTAAAAGTTATTTCTGGCTCGTAGGAATACTCGAAGGGGATGTATGTTTTTACGATTCTGACATGATGTGAGCACGAGACGTAAGTGATGTATATTCTTGCGAGTAGTAACGATCAGAGTCTGGTAAGACATTGTCTTGCAGTATTCAACCTGTATCTACTTTAGCCAATTTATTCGTTCATGTTACCCTATTTACAAAGATCGATTTAACCTTTTTATTACTATTTTATATAGCTCTCCATAATAACATCTGGCAATATTCTAAAACGGTTATTAAAAAGATGCCAAAGTTTATGTAAACGACGTTTAAAGTAGAAAATTTTGATTATTTTTTATTTTAATTGTAATCAAATGTATATAGATAAAATTGTTATTTTTGACGATAAATTAATTGAATATTAAAAGTACTTTCTCAAAAGTATTAATAACATAAAATTATACCACATTAATTATATGTGGTACTGACATGCTTGTGTGGTATTTTAACAGCTTCAGTAATATGTACCAATCTGTAATTTTGAGATTGTTTGAATTGCAACTAATGACTATGTATACTAGTAAACTTATTTTAACTAATTTAACATTGCTATAATTAAATGAACTTGGACTGCATAAGATGGCTAAAAAGGACATTCTATTTCAAAATTTGATATGTAATAACTAATTGAAATTTACATATAGAAAAACCAATTATTTTAAAATTTTAATTTAATTTTATGCAAGCTTCCGATTTTTATTTTTAGTGCTTGCTGGTACTTTACGAAAATGCAAACCTCTTTTCACACAATCGATTGCTAAAAAGCTTTGTGCCTTTACTTCTTTGTTGCTCCAGATAAAATTGAAGTTGCGAAAAATCTTTTTACTTTTTCAAAAACGAAGTCGTTTACTTACTTTAACGTAGAAGTATTTTTAACTATGAATATACAAAACTAATTTTCCATTCTCTTCGTATAATTCATTTTTAGCTCATCTGTACATAACAACGTGTCAGTACATCTTTTTTCTCTGAAAAAAACAGAATACAAGAAGATTCGCTTGTTGAGACGTCGCGGGCATTGCTCTTTACACGGACAAAAATGTTTCGCTCTTCTATGTACACAGCCGCACATACGAATAAATAGATGGGCACAAAGCAGCAGCAGCAGCAGCCTCTTGTCGACTAAAAGACGAGTACGCCGCGCGCTCTGCTTCAAAAATTCCCTCGCGTCTCTCTCCTCTTCTTTTTGCCCGGCTATTGCGCCTCCTAACCTCGCTTCCTTTCTGCTCCTCGGGCCCGCGCGTTTTTACCGGCGCTCCGCAGCTTTGGCTCGTTCCTTTTTCTTCGCCTCGCTGTTTTGCCTCCTAACCTCACTTCTCCATTGCCTGTTTTTCCCCCCTTTCCCCTCTGCCTTTGCTCTCTTCCTCTTCCGCTGTGTTTTCTCGGGGCGGGCCATATACCATCTGTTTCACGCATCCGCTTTCCATCTGCTTCTCTGATTCCATTCTTCGTTCCTTTCAGCCGCAATTCTTACTGTTCCGGAGCCAGCAAATGCATTAACATGCGCTTGAGTGCGTATGCGTGTTTTGCCTGGCTTCGCTATTCCGCGCAATGTGATTTACCAAATAAAAGAACGGCTGCAGTCGAAATATCCTATGAAATCTAACGGCTTTTACTTTGACGTAAGCACGCTGGAAAGCTTTCTCTCGCTATATTTTTGAATAAAAGTGTAGCTGCTTTATGCGTATTTTTAAATTTCCGACTCTAAATACAGTTAATATAACGTATATAATTGCGAAAATAGTCGCTGACGCAAATTAATTAGCTTTCCGTCCGACATAAAAACCATAAAACTGAAATACCAAAGCGAATTCGATTATCTGGAAAGCCTTGCAGGGCCGGCTCCAAGTTACCTGATACAACTTTGTACTTCCCTGGAAAAGGCAATAAACGTCGAAAGCGCCGAGGCTTCCTCTTAAATCACCCACCTCGAGCTTTAAACGTCGCGTTCGTTCCTCCTTTGACCCCGTGACCAGATGTATTTCTCAGCTCCCTTACCTACCCCATCCCCTGGCACGGCGACGCTTTAATCGTATGCGCTGCTTCGATCTGCACGTATATAACACACCGAGAGAGCGCAAAATCGCTCTAGCGAAGCCTAACGCAATTTTTACGGGCACCATTCGTCAGCTAGGGGGGGGGGGCACGCTAGCTTATCCAGCGCCTCTGTAAATCCGGCCATCCGATGGTCGTTGACCCCGTTAACGCGAATTCGCCCCCCGACTTTTACGCGCGATTTTAAGTGCGCTCTTCGTTAACGTCGCTCTCGCGAGCCAAGGCCACTTAATAATCGAATTTAGACTGGCTCGCCTAGCGCCACGCTCTCCTCTACTTTTTCCCTCTCTCTCTCTCTGGCGCTCTCTCGTTTTTTTATTGCGAAAATAATGTCGAGCTTCCTCGGGGACGCTGCCAACCGGAATTCAATCGGCGGAAATTACGGGTTTTTATGGCACCGCGCGCGCAGCTCTCGTGGCTTCGGGGGGAACTACTTTATTTCGATCGATGTGCAGAGCAAGAGCCGAGCCCTCGAAATCGGGACAAATTTACCGTGGCATATGTGAGCCTTGTGATTTAACGAAGGAATTAAGCAGCTGCCGGGGGAGGGGCTTTTAATGGAATTTATTTTTTTCAAAAACAGATTTAGCGAGCGCTGGTTAGCGGGACGCGGCGATCGTAAATTGACGAAAAAAGATATTTGGTTAAATTTATGGACTCTAAATGGAAGGTAATTTTCGTTACTATGGTTAGTCTTGGGCCTGTAATTTTCTAATTAATCTTGGGCTGGAAATCGTTAAGAGATTCCGAAATGGACACCTTTTGTACTTTTAGTGCTAACAGCACACTTTTGTGGCAAGTTTTTGATAATAAGTAAGCTAGGGAGTACTGACAGTCAAGATAAGCTTTATCTTTATCAGGAAGCAGCAATTTTATAATTAATTAATTAGGCTACTGTGAAGCATAGGAAATTAACTAAAAACATTTCTCATTGAACTTATACTACTTTAAAGTGGAGTAAAGATATAAAAGTTCATTTATTCTGCATTAATTAAGCTTTTTTAATTCGAATACTTAATTATTATAGTCAAGGTATTGAAAATGACATAAATTTTTCATTTAATTTAAATAATAAAAGAACTATTAATTTATAAAAGGACCTATTAAACAATCGGGAGAAATTAAATAAACTTTTATTATTTAACAATTAAAAAATTTTAAAAACGTTTGCTTAATAGAAATTTAGCTTATGTTAACTTTCTTATTTAGATGAATTTATTTAAAAATTAATATTTAGTTAAATTTTGTAAACCCTGGGATGGAATAAAAAAAGTATTTTGAAAGATTTAAACAGAGAATTCGATTAATATTTAATATCGTTTTATAAGCGTGATCGGCTAAATATGTTATCACTTTCATTTATTAAAGCTGGCCGAACAATGAGGTTAAACTGTTTATTCTAGACTTTAAAATAAAGAAATTTAGAAAAAAATGTTTTCATTAAAGCTAACGTAGTTCCTATTATTCTAATGAAAAATCACATCCGTCCATCATCAGCACCAACTCGCTCAAAAATCTATAATCACAAAACAGCTCATACGTCAACCACAGCAAAAATCTCTTCTACCCTAAACCACCTCCTTATCACCCACAACAATTCCCCAACCATGCCCCACATAGCCACGCATAAAATAAACAAGGCCAAAAAAGCCTTGCGGGGGAGGCGCAAGCACACGCGCAGCCGTCGAGTCTGCGGGCGTCAAGCGCGCAACGACATCGAGCATTTGGCACGCGGCCAGCGGGCTAGAGCCGGTCAATCGGAGGAGCCGATATATCGGGGATTCCGCTTGCCACGCTGACGGCCAAAGGGGGCTGGGAATGCACCGTTTGTTGCTCTCTCTCTCTCTCTCTCTCTTTCTCTCTCTCTCTCTCTCCTCTCACGAAGCGAGATTCCAGCCGCGCGGAATCTCGCCCAAACGTGCGGTCTGTCGTTGATCCGATTTAGCGTCTTGCGAGCTTTTTGCTCGATTTTGGACAGAGGTGGTTCTCTGGGTGCCGGAATGCGAGATTAGCACTCGGTTGATTTAATGAGTGGATTAAGCGTAGTATATTTCTTGTGATTGAATTGATGAGGAAACGAGGAGGTCATGTTATGTTATGTAGGGTGAGAGATTTTTAGGTATCCGGAAATTGAGATAATAATGTATAATATGCATAATACATTATATAATATTATGTAATTTTATTGTTTGAATGGAAGGCTTTCACAGCTTTTTAGTCACATTAATATACATCAAGCAAATTGTTACAAAACGAAAATCATTCGAATAAATAAAATAATAACGCGACACGGCAGTCAAAACGATTATTACACGAAAATCATGTCGAAAGCGGGGGCATTATGAAAATTCAACAAAAGAAAAGCATTTATCCAGAGTAGATTTGCAATTGACATAATTCATTGTAACAGCGCATGAAAGACAGGGTCGCGCATGTAAATTACTCTATTGTTCAATTTAGTAACTCATCATCAGTTATACAACGATGATATAATTATTCGACTCAATCGAGCCTCGCTCCGATCAACCGCTAATTAAACTGTCAGCACGGTTAACTGTCTCGCCGGCAATCGAATTGCCACTCTCGATCAAACAGCTTGATTAATTCCAGCGACTCTTCCCTTAACGATCGCCGCATCTGAATAATATCATAACGAGAAAAGTTCTCGAAGCGTCATAAGCCGACCTCGAGAAAAGACGGGCGATCGCACGACGGCCTCGCCTATCTTGCCCTCATCGTGAGCTTCAATCTAGCCGAGAGAATAAGAGAGCAATGAAAATCCAATTAAAACTTAGCTCCCGCCGCGCGCACTCGGCGGCGGCGGCGGCGGCGGCGAGGAGAAGAAAGCCGGGCCCGGAAACATCGGCCAATAGCCCCGAGATTCGGGAACAAATCATTCGGGGCGGCCGGCTCGATTGCCGCCGAAACGATTACGAGGGACTAACGAGCCGGCGGCCCTTGCGATATAAACCGCTAATCGGCCAGACTCTCTTTCTGTAGGCTCTATCTATCTCATTGGCGATAAGCGCGCCAGCCCGTATACATAAATTCCAGCTCGCTGCGAGGGTGGAAAAAAATAGGGAAGGAAGGAGAGAGAGCGTCTGGTCGGCTAATAGCGATCGCGGATTGTGTGTGCGTGTGTGTGTGGGTTTCTGCCGGCCGTATGTCTCGCCGGCGGTATAATGTCGCGATTTCTATGATAACGAAGATGGCCCCTGGCGTAAGTTGCCCGCGAGCGACAATCTCCGGTCTTATCTCTCGCTTACGCCGGAATAAACTCGATGCCGCGCGAGAGCATTGGGCTCGATGTGTTGTGGAGCTGGGTGGCTCTGCGAGGCAGCGTTGGCGCTTTGCCTTTTCGCTCGCTGCTACTGCGGATGTTGGGGCACTTGGTTGTTTCGGCTTTTGGTTTGTTTCTGCTTTTTTCCGTTGGCTTTCGGCGCCTGGGTTGATTTTCGTTTTATGCCTCTCTTGTTTGTATTGCGTACTTTTAGACTAAGTATGTGCTGTAGAAGCTATATGTTGGCTTTAGTATAAATAATTGTTTAACTTTAATTAAACAATTGTTATCAAGCTTTATAAATAATAACATTGTAAATTACTCGTTCCAAGTGTGTAGCTCTTATTAAAATTATTGCCGCCATTTTTAAACGTTTTAAACTTGTAATTAAATGGGAGCCTCTCAAGCAGTGGGTACTTGGCAAGTGTAATTTTACACGCATAAATTTATAGTAAACTGAATTCGTTTTTCTACTTTTTAATGTTACGTTAAAAATACCATCTGCGGTAAAAACAAACTTTTTTTTTTAATTTAATTTTGTCCCAATTTAATAACGTTGATTTAATAAAAGCTACCATACCATGGGAACAAATATTTTTCACCAAATTTAGCAAAAAGAAAAAAAAAATTTACAGAATCCTTTCCATTACTGACTAATACCTTCTAAAATCAACCAAGTCGAATTAACACAGTCGAAGCTGAATAAAACAACAGACGAGCACGGAAAGTCGCCGAAGAAGCGGACAGAAAAGTAAATCCCAGATATATGAGCTCGCTTAATTCGGAAAGCTAAACGAGCGGTATATACGCGCCGGAGAAATTTAGGTCGGACCGTCGATGCATAATTGAATGAGGGGACTGTGCGCGCTCGCTTAACTCAATTTCCAAACTCAATGAGGATTGCGCTAATGTCGGGATGGGCGCGCTTAGAGCGCGGGGGGTGAGGATTTTACGCGGTGAACGAGTGTCGCGCTGCGCGAAGGTGAGTCAAGAGCCCTATGAATTAGCGGAATATTCCGATCAAATTTGCCCGAGTTTCGTGCTCCACGGCCGTGTTACGAGTGCTTTTTACAAGTAATCAAGAGAACGGCGCAAATGGCGCGGTTAGCTTGAAGCCCCCGTTGCGCTTCGCGCGTCAAGTGTTTCCAAAGATTTGTTCGATTTTGTCGATGGGAAAAAAAGTTTGGAAATTAATCGCTTCGCGCTCGACGGGTAATCGCACTTTTTTTCATTGAATTAATTACGCTTTGATTGAGGCCGATAGTTTTTCGTTTTATTTGATAATAAAAAATTTATGCTGAAAAGTTTTTAATTAAACCCGGCAAACTTTTCGAGCAAATAAAACTTGCCGATACGTAAAATGAAATACAATGGAAAAAATTTGCATGCCTGAAAAGTCGATGCGAAAAAGACTTGTTGAATACGATCTTTTTTCCCTCTCTCCTCTTTTATATTTTACTTTAATCCGTTTTTTACGATCGGACTCGATAGTTCGAGCAATTAATACAGGCAATTAATACATCTAATACATTCTCTCCTATCTCTCCTTTCTCTCTCTTTCTCTCTTTTTCAGGTAGAATCAAATGACTGGAATTAGTGAAAAACCAGATATCCTCGAGTTAATTCAAGACAATCCTCTTATGCAAAATTCCTATTCTCTCTCTCTCTGTCACTCTCGCACTGCAGCGAATCAAATCTCAATTGCAAACAAAATCTCGAGTGATCGCACGCTGAAAATCTGTTAATTATTGATTATTATTGCATTTCTAGCGACCAGCTCGCGTAAAATTGAATCGCACCGATGAAATCGCGCGACAAAAGAGCAAATCACGCGTAAGCTAATTTCCTCGCTACGTGCCGCAATGCGAAATTATTCCCGTCTTCTTGAGCCACGTACACAATGCGCCAGATGCGTATTTCTCCTCGCGAAGAGGACAAATTTCTTGCAGGCGCGCGACAAAGTGCCGCGCGTGCTCCCGCGCTCGCTTGCAATTCTTTCTTTAAAAAGACCTTTCAAAATTTTATTTACTACTTCTATTAGTTAACACGTTTTTTCCTTATTTTAAAACTACAAGTAACGATTACAAAAAAATTACTAAATAATTATTACATAAATTTTCTAATAATAAAGTCAGCGTAATAATTACTATATCGAACACTGGAGTCTCTCACAAGGCATTTCAGTAATCCACAATTTCCAGCCTCTCGATTCAATGCGAAACGCGGCATCAGGATTATTATCATCCTCTTGTCGCTATGCTTCTTTTTCCACAGTGCATCGAAAAGGCACAGCAGCACAGAGATACGCTCGGTGCACGTAGCCGTGATCTATACGCGACGCTCGCGTATATATATATATATGTATATATTTTTACGAATGCGCACTCGAAAAGAAAGAGAGTAAATGCGACGCGTACTCGAGCGCAGTCAGTATTAATTTACATTACTGCGAAAGCTCGCGCGCGGGCCGCAGCCAGGGCCGAGGGCACCGTGAGCTGAATAAATTCTTTTTAAAACAACTCGAGAGCGAGCTGCTATTAAATATTTCTCCTTCTGTAGGAATGAACAGTGTCGTTCTAGGGTATAGTTGGGGAAAGTAATTATCTTAGGATCTTTGGAATTCGATTGTTTGCTGGAATTTTATTCGCGTTTTTTGTTTTTGTATGAGCAAGAGTTTTTAATTAAAATTTTTTAGTTGATTGATGTGATTTTACAGTTTATTAATTTGTTATTTGAATACCAAGAAATACGCTTCACAGGTTTACAATAATCTTAACACCTTTATAATGGTAGAGTACATTATGTATGAATAAAGAATGATTGCGTTTTAATTTTACGATAATTTGTTATATTAATAATTTATTTATATTTTATAAATTAAAACGCAAACAGGAAAAAATTCCAAAATCTATTCTCACCGTGAGAATCTTACGGGCACGCTGCAGTAGAAAACGACTGGCTATGGTCAGACACGCGAACAAGAAAGAAAAAATACAGATCAACCGAAGTAAGCGTCCCGAGACCTAGCAGAAAGGAATAAATTTTCTCTAGAGCTATTAAAGCCAATACTACTATTCCATACGTAATCTAAACTAAAAAAAAAAGGATTATAACGATCCATGCAAAGTGCAGCTATCCCGTAAAAGCAAACGTGCAAATTTCCAGGAAAGCAAGAGGCACGCGACTCTCGCCTCGTACGTGACCGCAGGGAAATTCGGCGCCGAAGACGAGGACCTAGGACGGCGACGCCGTAAGTTAGGCCGCGGGAAAGACCTAGAAGAAAAGCGGGCCGCTCGCGCTCACACACACACACGTGCAGAGAAACGTACGAGCCTGACACATAACTGGGCTAGCGCATATCGCATGTACAGAGCAAGGAAGAGAGAGAGAGAGAGGCGCGTACATCGCGGTCTCGGTAATACGAAAACGTGTTCCGGCAGCGCGTACCTTCGAGTACATCGTAAATATTCATGAGGCCATAAATATTCATGCTCACCCCCCTCTGTTCAAAGAGAATGGTTTAAGAAAGGAAAAAGCAAGGAGAGGGAGAAGAGAGCGCCGTCTTCTTCGGGATATCCGCGCCGCGCTGCTGCTGCAGTTTTGCCGGGGCAGTTTTAGGGCCGGGAACGGAGAAAGGTTGAAAAGGCGAGCTTTTCATTAGGCGAGCGCAATGATGACGGCTGTCTCGACGCATGAATAGTCATGAGCGCTTATGAGAGCAAGAGAGAGGGAGAGGGATTAAGGGGTGTAACGGCCGGCTCTAATTTTAATAGGGGGACTGAGGGAGAGGTGCTAATGGGATGGAATTGCTGTTTGGGAAGAGAGCTGACGGACCGGCTCTGAAAAGGAATCGATTTTGGAAAGTTGCAAGGCACGGGGAGACGGAAACGTAAAGGAAAGATCGTGATTTCTTAGGACGAGCCGGCTCAGATGCTTTCCGGATTAATTTTGGGGCGTAGACCATGATTTCTTAGGAGATGGACTTACTGATGGGATTTGTTTAAGAATTTGAAAAATATGCACCAAGAAATTTCTTACGAGGAACCGGGACTATTTAGCGAATGAGAAAATATTACTTTGTAATCTAAAAAAGTTGTCAAATTTTATCAAAGAAAAATTCTCAAAAATTTTAATTATAATTCGTCAAAACCACAAGTAAAACCATACGAGCACCTATTTGAGAAAATTAGTCCATCAAGTTTAAAAACGTGGACAGCGACAGAGTCAGTCCTCATCCTCTTTTAGTGAATACCACGATTCGAAAATGGAGATGGCCACCACGCTGGAAACAGTCTGAATAGGAAACCAACTCAACAGACTCCATTGAGGGACATTGATAAAGCAAAGCGAGATTGTGCTCTTGTCCACGCGGCTGTTTCAATGCATTCCAGAGCTCTATAGTCTTCTTTCAACCGCTCGTCCTAGAAAATCATTGTTTCTTTTGTTTTTTTTTTTTTTGCAAACTTTGTTTAACTTAACTAACGCCACGCTGATAGTTAAAGCGTCAAACTTTAGATGTTAATGATGCAACAAATTTGAATATTTGAAATGTTTTTAATCGCAGGTAGCTAATCAGTATTTTTTGAAAAACAACCAATTTGTGTATTTTTTGCATAAAAATAATTAAAATTAAGAAAAAGGATAATACACACATAATAGGCACAGCTGATATTTACTGGTTTTCAGCAGCATAAATTTACACGAGAATTTTGAATAATTCAACGAGATTTTAGAAGTCTGAATGTCAAATGTCGCTAATTGCACTGATTCTAAAACACATTTATTATTAAAACAAGCATGCAGCGTAACGACAGCAGATTAAGAGGAGGAACAACGAGGAGAAGAAGACACCCGCCACGATTCAATTAGACTGAGGACGAGCTCAACAGCGATTGAATTAACGGATGTTTTGTCTTGCACTCGTAGCATGACGCTTGTCTTTTGCTGCTTCGTTCAAGGGAATGAAAAGGGACTCTTGGATAGGTGGAACACTGTACTTACCCTTTGTCCACTTGCGTAATTGCCGTAATTCTGCCAACTTGTCGTTTTCCCTGAGTGACATGGAATTTCTTTCATTTGCGAAAATGAGGAGTTAATTAAGAAGAGAATTTTCAGAAAGTTGTAATAAACTATTTAGTGTTAATAGAAGTAAAAATCGTGATAAATATATAGATTTTTAATATAATTTTCAATAATTCATTACGTGTAGCGAATAGTTTATTTTTTTAACTTATTTAAATCATTGCTAAAAGAAATGCATTCTAAAAAATAAAATATTATTAAATTTATTTAAATTAATGTTTGACAATAGAGTAAATAATATCTGATGAATGTTGTGTGTACAGTTTATTTAGAATATTACATAAAAATATAAAAATAATTGTTACCTTTTATCGCACAATAATAAAATAATTCAGACGTATTTCATTATCATACACTGAAATATCATGATTCTACAAATTGATGTAAAATAAAGGAGATTTATTTCATTTTTGAAATTCTCTTTAATTGAAACTTTATTTAAAACATTAAAATAAGCTTTTACATATTATAAAAAATTGAAACGAATCACACATAAAAAAAATGAAAAATTATTAAAAAATGCTCAACTTTAAATACGTAAATCTCAAATGTATCTGACAAATTGAGTTGGGCAATAAGTATCTTTACGCATGATTTCAAATACATTTAATGCAAACAGTAGTCATGTTTCATTAAAATGTTAATTATTTAATAAAAAATAAATTTTTTTGAAAACAAACAAAAGATTGAAGATTAAAAAGTAATTCATTACAATATTAATTAAGAACGATAACATTAAATTTACTTTTGCTAACACAGATAGATTTTGAAAAGAAGTAAATTTATAAATGCAGAACATAAAAAATTATTACGCTTCATAATACCATTTTAATTAGAAAATATACAGTAATTTTTCATATTCTCCAAGAATGAACTATTTCCATAATATTGAAAAAGCAAATAACAACGTTATTTCTGATACTCAATAGCATAATTAAAACAAAAAGTTAATAGACTTCAGTTACATATGTAACTGAAGTCTATTAACTTTAAAAACAATAAAGATAACAAACAGCAACACAAAAATCATATTTAAAAAAACTGGCCATCATTCTCAAAATTCTAAAAATATGCTTTATCCAGTTAAACTTCTCACCACGAAAAAAAAAATATACACTATTCCCAAAGCAGCAGTCAACTATTTCGGCTCGCAGCCGCGATAACCCGGAGCATCGGCAGTCCCAGCGAAATCTCGCGTCATCTCTTTCTCCCCGAGCGGCGATCCACCTATATCCAACGAATAAACGTAAAAGAGAGCGCAGGATCCGAGGCCACCCAGTCCAGCGTACCTCCCCCTCCTTCCCATCCTTGAAGAGCGCGCCTTATCCGGCAAAATAAAAACAAAAGTCCACACGATAGCACCATCACCCACACTGCTAAGCAGAGCAAAAACAAAGGAAAATTCAAGCCCGAAAAAAAGGAGAATAAGAGCCCGAAGAGAGACGATAAGTCGAATCGCCAGACCACTATCGCCGGCCGATATACAGCCACCCACGCGCCCGCTCCTATAACCAACGTATTACAAATCTCGCGCTTTATCGACGGAGCGCTGATCGATACGAGCTCGCCGGGAACATCATAGACCGGGGCGATAATTCGCCCTGCCGACGACGAAGTAGCCTCGGATTTACGAGCGTCCGCTCGGCCCTCGCGTATTAAAGACGACGGCCAGCCCCGTAAATCCGACGGGTCGCCTCCGCCGCAGCAGCAGCAGCAGAAGCAGCGACTGCGGCGATGCGTCATCGGTCAGCTCGGGGCCCCCCGACCCTCCTTAATATTTCATCGGTTATGCGGTTTTCAAGGGGCAAGGATGCGCGCTGCCGGCTGGCTATACGGACTCTTCTTCTTTTGGACGAGCGTCTACCAGCTGGGGTTGATGTATAATTTCGGGGAGGATATTTATGGGACTGGCCGATTTGCGATGCAGGGAGCGGGTTTTGTCATGTTAGATGTCAGGGTTTTCGGATGAGACAGTGATGTTGAGGTGGTGAAAAATGTGAAGGGTTGGCTGTTGAGGGATGGATGCTGTGGTTTATAATGTCGGATCGTTATTTCGTGACATGTAATTAACAGTTTGTGCTATGCCAAAGTGCATAACACAAACGGTTAATTAATGATATACCCAGAGGGCAAATACATTTATCACTACCACTAAACCAATGAGCTCTCAACTACGATAATGTCGTTTCAACTGGATTTTGAATCTGTGATAATGAGTGATTAAAAATTGTAGTTACATATACATGTATAAGGTATTTCTACATCTTCTGATATTTTCTTATAGTATTGTTTGAATAACACTAATCCACCCATATTTTTGATATATTGGTTTATTCATGGTTCCCGTTGCTTCGATTCGTTGAGACCTAGTTACTTGCATAGCTAAGCTGGTGAAAAAACAACAGGAAAGTAGTTTATATGCAATTGCAGTTTTAGCCAAAATGGAAGTAAACAGCATTTCCTATACGTCTGGTGATCCAACAAGTTCTACGAATACATCCTAGTAGTATCGTCAGGTTGCGCGGCGATCTACACTTGTCCTATCCTTGAAGCGGCCATCCGCACCCGTTTTATGACTTGGTTAACGATTCTCTCACTTCCGCGATTCCTCAAAATAGTGGGAGCAAGTGTGCACCTGCGCTTGGTGACCAGCCGAGTGACATGGACATTTTCGGATTACCAAATAGATCGTATTCGGCACGTCAGCATAACGTAGTAGCGTGAAATTGTCCTAATTGTATATGTAATTGGAAAGATTGTGAGCAGAAAACGCGTATTGTTGCTAGTTTGCTACTAGACGGATAATGAAAGGCTGATTTAGGAGGATTGTTATTAGGCTATCTTGTGTCTTATGTACTAGTATTATGTAGTAGTTGGGGCGTTGAACAGCTAATTAAGCTTCAATACTCAAAAATCTTAACCGACGCTCAACCCGCTGACTTGCAGAGCTAGCAAGTGCAAGGGCCGTGTTATTCGGATGCTTTCGAATTATATAAAATAGATCATATTCAATAGACTTCATGTAAACTAATTTCAGTATATTCTTGTATTATATATTAAATTAATATTTAATATTATATAAAATTAATGTTTGTGAAATTACTGCCCCGATTTTTTTCATCTATTTAAGTAATATAAAAAAACAAAACTTCTATTTTAAATAAATTTTATAACACTAGGGCATTATCGGCGCGCAAGCGCGCTCTAAATTTTTATATTAACATAAAATATATTGAATAATATTTAAAGATTTAATTATTTAACAATTCGATAAGTATTAAAATTGCGCCGACAGGTACATCATTAGGAAAAAGTTAATATAACTTTAAATATTCGCGCGCTTTTTATCGAACCAATCAAGAGCCACTCTCTCAACCAATCAAACCACGAATAGTTTACAACACTCATGTTTCTTTTTAAGAGAGGATTTAATAAATTATTATAACAACTTTGCTTATTAGTTCATATTATTATTCATAAATAAAAAATACAAAGCCATGCAATAATTTATTGATAATTCCAAAATTTTACAAAATAATATAAGTTTATCATTTTACGGGAAATCCAGTCTTTCAGGACTTTCCGCACATCAATGATCCGATACTTTAATGCGGCTATTTATTGAGATAAACCGGAATCTCGGAGAAGTAAATTTGCCCAAGATTCTCCATATAAATAGATTCAGCACCGCTATGTACTCAGTTTACTCTGACGGTTGGAACGTTTTTCACATCTGAAGACAGAAATCGATTTTTACCATGTCGCCAAAATTTTTGTTTACGCTTATCTCATCAATTTTGATTGTTTGTCTGCTGTGTGCGGAGCAAGGTAAGCTTTAGTATAAATAATTAAATTCTAATTTTTTTCTTTATTCTTATTATTATGTTGATTACAAATAATTTTTCGTAAACTAATTATTTTGTCGAGAAATAACCTATACAAAAGACACGGAGAGACCTTACTTTCGAGTCACGGATTTCTATGAAACTTAGTAGACCCATTCTGTGACCTAAAATATGAGATAGGTGCTCAGTGATGAAGCTCAAGTTCCAAAAACGGCCCATTTATTTATAACAGATCCAAAAACATACTGTGACAATTCAATTTAAAGTGTAAAAAGTAAGCTTTCATTTAAGAATTTATATAAGTCAAGCGCTTCATTACATAAAAAGTAATGAAAAATGAAAATTGAAACAAATTATTGCTCGTTAAAAACTAACATTAATTTTTTTTGATTTTTGATCGATAACTTTTCAGTAATGAAGCGAGCGATTGAGTTCAATAACCTCTTAACCGAGAACTTGCTTCTTTCACTTTTAAACTGAATTGTTACAGTATGTTTTTGGGCCTGCTATAGATAAACCATATTTGGAACTTCATATTCCACAAAACTTCGAGACACGTATCTCATATTTTAAGTCAAAGAATCGTCTTGCACAGTTTCTTTGAAATACGTAACTCGGTGGTGGGGACCTTTCCTTGTAAGATATAAAAAGCAATATTCAGTTTTTATTTAATAATATAAAACACTAATAATATTTTGCTTTAAAAAACCATTTTTATGCACAACTTGAACAATTTTTTAAAATATTTAAGGCGATGGATCTGTCATTCCG
>UELX01004744.1:0-16415 GCA_900480035.1 Eupelmus urozonus | reverse complement strand
ATATATATATATATATACATAATATATATATACACACACTACTTAAAGCTAATGTAAATATAGCAAGGATATAGCTTAAGATAAAACTAAAGTTTATTATTGAGAATGCAAACTAACGAACTTTTTATTTTACACCCTCAGTGTGTAAAACCAAAATTTACACACTGGTTAAAAAAGTAGCATTTTACACATCGAATATCTTTTTAGATATATTATTATAAACAAGTTTTTAAGAACCTCGAAAACTAAAAACAATTTGATTATTGTATTTCTTAGCTTTCTCGTTAATATTATTTCTTATAAGCTTGTTTCAAAAAATGTTGGTAATGTATTTTGGTGAAAATAACTAATTGTACATTTATAATTGGAATTTAATTTTTAGTTTATCATCTTCTTTAGTTTTTCTCATTGTTTAATTCAAAACTAACTTTTGTGTTTTGGCATCAATATAACAAAAATAACAAACGCGCTGCAGGAAAAAAGAGCCCACCCCAAAGCGCATTTTTGCATCCGACGCCTTCAGCTCAGGTGTCAATGTGCACGTGTTATGGACTTGCCTTCTCTTTTCCTCATACGGTGCATAATAACTTATATAATTATATATAATTTTATGCAATAATAAATAAATGTAATCATTTTACTCCATTCATGGCATACATGAGGTAAAAATAAATTTTATGCGACAATTGGTCCAAACTCATCTAATTCTATAAAAGCAAAAAAGTGGTGAAAAGACTTTTCCTTTAATATTAACAGTACTAGAGTACTATGGTTCTATATTATTAGTAGAAATTACAAAACAGCTGTGAGTCGTTTCAAAAACAGGTTGAACTACACATTTTACTGTTTCTTTTTTTTCAGTTAATGCATATTAACTTTATGATTTTACATATTGAATAAATTTTAAACTAGAATTTACTTTGATCAGCATTATATTTATTTTTAACTCCGAATAAATTCGTTTATATGTGGTCTTACGGCTGATATAAATTTTTTACATTCTTTGTTCTTAGTTTCTTTATGCCTTATCATTATTTTACTGTAAATTTATTAATTTTCTTACTTGCGATAAAATGAACAAAAGTACTACGTTTGTTAAATTTATATTTTTATGTTCAATGAACAAGTATTTGTAACTTCTTCAAACACATTTACTTCTGTGTTTTTTTCACAATTTTTATAATAAAGACTTAATTACAAAAAAAGCAGTAAGACGGGCTATCGCGTGGGTTCAAACCGGGGACTCCGAAACTCCTCCACACAAAAAGTGAGCACTTTACTTACTAAGTTAACACCTATCAATTCTTGCGAAGTTTCGTTTTGTTTATGTATCATATGGTTCTGTATTTCTTCTGAAAATAAAAATAAAGCTTCCTCACGTGTAGTAGATAATAAAGATTATTTTGGAACACGTTCAATGCAAAAATAGAATTATAATTCTAAAAGAATTTTAATCCATTCTTAAAATATTTTATGTTGGTAGCAACTAATAAATTCTTTTAGACAATAAAACACTGCTTACATAGATTAAATACCTTAACTCTAATTGGATGTATTTAGTTATATGTACGCAAAAAGGATAGTAATAGATTTAATAAATCAAGACTGCCATATCAATTACTACTGTATTATATAATTAATGAATTGCAAAATTTAATCACTCGGTTTTCATATCTGAAATATAGCAAGCAATTTAATAGAAAAAAAAAACATAATTTTAAATGAATCAGTTTCTGCTAGTTTTTTATACGATAGTTCAGTGTAAAAGCGATAAAATTGTTTTATAAACTATAATGGTGGTAATTATCCTATTTTAAATATGTTTTATTGAATTTTCGTCATTTTTATTCACATAAAAAAGATGAATCAGTGTGCCAAATCATGCAAAGAGTTTTGATAAATTTGAAATAAAGAGTAAATTCTGAGGTTTTTTTAACTACTTAAAAACGTTTTTTGTTAAAAAAAGTAGTTTTTATCTCTATCTACTAGAACGAACTCTATATTCAATTTTTAAACAAATTAAAGCCGGGAACCTAAAAAATTTGCCTGGTAGGCTGTAAACAGTCTTTTTTAAATATATTTCACAGTTTCTTTTCTTCTTTTTTTATAATCTATACCCTAACAAAGGATTATTTAGTAAATTTATCTAAAAAATTAAAACCCGATAACGTATTAAAAATCTTATCAAAGCTTAAAGGAAATTTTCTATTCTGCAAGAATTACAAAATACAAAGAATGAAAATTATCTTATCATCAACATCGTTATGGCTATATTCCAAAACACTACTTTACAAATTAAGCCATCATTTGAAGATAATTTGAAATATATTACCTAATTAATGAATAGCTGTATACCTAAATTTGATTGCAATAAAAATCCGCTTTTATTTTAATCCAAAAATATATTTAATAATTTTGTAGTACTACATAAGCCCTCTAAAGTACACATTACTTTTACACAAACCAATTCTATACCGCAAGGCTACCACCAATGTTTAAAAATACAAATCAACAAAGCGAATCCTCTGCCAACTTCCCGGCAAACTTTATCCATCCACTTCCGCCAACTTCAAAAACCAAACATTCATCCTCCGCTCGTCTCCAGCAAAAATCCTCCCGAATCCCACGTTGCAAGCTTGGCTTTGAGGAATTCGTTGGGCCTCACTCGCGGGGTGTTGCACCGTGTCAGCGGCGGCGGCGCGCGCGTACACCTTACGCTCTCTCGGCACGGTGGAAGAGTGGGATTTATGCCGGAGGGGGCCCGGCGCACGGGGCCCCGGTGGTGGTGGAAATATAAGTGCCGGCGAGTGCCTGGCTACGGCCAGTCTTTGCTAAGCGGTACCTTCAGTACGAAAAGGTCCGCGACGGCGACTTGTTTCATACACAAGCTCAATCACACGCTCTCTCTATCTTTCTCTTTCTCCTTCTGTCGCTCGCGAAATAACTCTCGCAAGGCGCGCCGACGAGAAAGAAAGAAGAAGGAAGCGTAACGCCAAAGCCAGTAGAACCGGAAGTAGTGACAGGGGACGAGTTTCGCGCTCCCCTCCGTGAAGCTCTCTCAGTTGAGAGTGGATCGACCGCCGTTCTCAGGAGGGAGAGAGGAGAGTCAAGGAACGAGATATATCGGTGAGAAAGACCGGAAGTCGCTCGAGGAGGAAGCTTAAGGAGAAGCGGAAGGAGAGAAGATGAGGTGCGAGCTGGTGTCGCTGCTCGCGCTCGCGCTCGCGCTTGGCTGTGCCGGTGAGTTTTCGACTTTTTTTTTCCCTCTTTATCCTATTTTCTTTTTTATTCGACACGGACGCTGTCTTTCGCTTTCCACTGCTGTCGGTAATTAGGGGCAAGTGCGCGCTGATTTGGCAAACGCGCGCGATTTCGCTGAGTCCGTGCGTCAGAGGCGAATAACAAGGCGAGTCGGTCGAGTGCCGTATTGACTTGCTGAGATTGGGGAGCAGGGATAAGGTGTTTCCTAGGGAAAATATGGCTTGAGGAGCGGATGGTTGCGCGGATTTTGAGATTAGGATAGTATGTTGAACATATGTTGAATTTTTTTGGCATGGATGTTAATGTTTTTCGACTTATAAAATAATTTTGGTGGTAAGGTAGTTGAAAGCTTCATCTTTTTGATACGTAGTAATACTTTTTATTAACATTCATGTTGTGCAAAAGGATTTATATTATCTTTGGTAATTCATTTAATGAAATTCAATATTTAAGGAATTAAAAAGCTCTTCTATACTAATTTTTTTGCTAAGTAACTAGAATATCTGCAGTATCGAAAATGAAATTAAAAAATTTACCAACATCAATTTTTTGATTCTACAGTTGCTTTTTTTAAACTATCTATTTCTTTTGCGGTTAACCATACGTAAGTCTCAGATTTCAAATTATTTTAGTTCAGCTTATATGTTAAAAAACTAAATATTATTTTTCATCTTACTATGCTAACTGTGTTATGCTAAGTATTAGATAACATATATCAAATTCATGAAACTTATTTGTACGAAATTGTTACTATATAATATTTAATGGTAGATTGAGTTTATAAATATATTACAATAATTATATTACAACTATATGTAAAATGTGAAAATTTCGGAGAACTACTTAAAATTATTTCTATCCCTTGTTGGTATGATTATGAATAATCATATAGTCATTCCAATCTTGTATTTGTTAGAATCCATTTTTACAAAATGATGGAAAATTGAAAAAAATAATTTGTTCATCTTTTTCAAACAAATATGTTACAAAATCATAACGAATTTCACTATGTGAAGAAATAATAATGCTAGAGGTGAAAAGAGATCTAAAGGAAAAATAACTCTCCATCTTGATAAAACAGCGATTTCGAGCATTGATTTTACTGCAACTAAAATGCAAGGTATTTCTTTATTGCTGTATTTAAAAGCAGAAACCGCAAATAGAATTACCCCATCACTTCGAATTGTACGATTAGACTTTCATCAGGCGCACATAACAACGCAATGAAAGTTATGTATAAAACAAAAAAAGATCCGACAATCGATTAACATTATAATGAAACGTTATTTGTCTACTTTCTAAACCTGACTGATTAAGCTATTCAATACACGAACATATAAGTTTTTATAGATCCAGGGTAGCCGAACGTCTTTTTATAACGCAAAATAAATTATTCCGATTGTCAACCGAGATAATTTATATTAATCAAACAAACGACACTGTAATTAAACACTAATTAATCAAGTTCTACTTAATGCCTTAATTACTGGACGTGGTAAAATTCCAATGAACTTTTTAGCTACGGATTTAAAAGTTTATTGAAGAAGAGTTCCAAATTAACATTTTATACTTTTGATCAATTAATTACAATTTATAACTTAATGAGGATCCAGTGCTAATAAATTATTTTTAATTAACATGATCTTCATTTTTAAAGCTTTAAAATTACTATCAATCTTTATTAACATGCTCCACTTAAACATCTCAACACTCATAGAATTGAAAAGTTAGTATCTAATAATGTATTCGACATAATTTCTCTCTGAATTCCTTTAAGTGAAATGTTACTTTTAGTGAGAAAGCAGCAATGTTTTCGCTTCAGACACATATAAAAATTTTTACTTTCTTGAAGAGATTAATGTCTCCGTACCATTATCAAGCTCACGCTGAAAGCTTAAGTTACTAGCGCACGTAGCTTAAAGTAGGACAAATGATATTTTATTCTAATAATTCTTAAAAAGCAATAACAATATTTATTATTTATTTCAAATACCTAAATATCATCTAGATATTTGGTTAGTTTTTAAAATTTTTTAAATATCTTTTCAATTAAATTATTCTTTAAAAAACGTAGAATACTCTAATTTATTCAATACCCTATTCAAATCGACCTTTTCGAGAACTCGGTAATTCCAAAAAAAATTAAAATACAAAACCGCCTTCACCATCCTTAAATCTAAACCCCTCTCCATTTTACCAATCAAATTAAATCCAGCCACAAAACCTGCCGAAACCCACTCCAACCAACCCAGCCCCCCCCCCTCCAACACCTCTCATCGACCCATCTTTACCCGTCACCCCACAGCTCGCGCCGAGCCCGCAATAAATCGAGAGCGCCGATCTCCACAGCAGCGTAGAGCCGCAGATACAATAAAATAGAAGTCAAGCTCTCGAGCGTTCGGCTGCTGCCGAGAAGTTGCATAAGAGATTAGAGCGTGAAAGCCAGCGCGCGACGGCCTGGCTCACGCGCCCGCGCGCTCCGTCTCCCGGATGGGGGGTGACGTCACTCCTCTCCGCGCGCAGGACAACTTTCCCTCGTGCGAGCGCTCGCCTGTTGCCCCGCGATCGGCTCGGATCGTTATTATGAGCCGCTCGATCGAGCCAGGAGAGAGAAAGACGGCTGGAATTTCGAAGAGGGCTCTCGATCGCTGCTCGCTCGCGAAAGCGATGCTGCCAAGCATTGTCTCTCGAGAGCTCCGGCTATCATGCTTTTCAGCGAAATTTTTACGTAGCCGGATTCGCTGCGCCGGGGTGGATAAAAAGGTTTTAAGGAGCTCTGCCTTTTGTTCTTTTAATTGGGAGAGGTGTAGGTCACGGTTTGGGTTATTGATTTGGGAGAGGCGAGAGGGGCGAAGTCGTTTTTTCGAGTGATTGCATCCTTGATTATGTTCTGTGTAATCAAAGGAAATAGATTTGATTTTGTTATAAAATTTTTGAAAAAAAAAAAAAGAATTTATGTCTTACGTGTTTTTTTTTTCGCTTAACAATTACTATAATTAGAAACTGGGTTAGTATGAGAGTTTCAAATAAATTATGAGATACAATTGAACAATGAAATTGCCGGCACTAAAACCTAGTAAAAAAACTGCTCTGTAAAGTTGAAATAGTGCAAAATGCTCCACTGCGTAAAAAATAGTGGAATTCCCACTAAAAAATAGTAAAAAATTCACGATTATTTAGTGAAGTGACGTGAAATTCACTAAATAATAGTGAATTCTTTACTATTTTTTAATGGGAATTCCACTATTTTTTACGTAGTGAAGCATTTTGCACTATTTCAGCTTTACAGAGTGTTGTATCTCAGACACTGGAGCACGCCTGTGGGATGCAGTTTTGAAGCGTAAAAGTCTCGAACAAAATCGAAATTGAAGACGAGTAGCGTGCACATGCAATACACAGTGGGGCTCCTTTTATTATCTAGCCAGGGAACCGTAAAACATTTCTTATTGTTTTGTCCTTTCTCCTTGTGGCACCAACGTTAAAAGCAGGACATTAAGATTTAGACAAGCCCGAACAATGAGAAGAAGGACAATAACATACGCGCTGAAAATATTATTGTAGCGCAGATTACAACGCCGCATATCTGATTTTATCTATTGCAGTCGAGGTGCGAAGTACAATTCTGAGAAAACATCATTCTATTTCGGAAATTGAATTAAGTGCGATTAAAATTAATCTTTCACCACTTCTAAATTGTCATAAGTGATATTTAACTCTAAAAATATATCCCTTTGTTTTGTTACGTTTAATCAACTTTAATTTGTTCTGAAATTTAGCAAAAAATTTTAATAAATTTTTTTCTTATAATTAACATTAAAAAGGCAGAATCATTTTAACATATAATCCATAAGTTTTAAGCAAAAGATCCTTGAAATTTATAATTTAAAAATCTTTTATAATATGTATTATAAAATAATTTTAATTTTCAATGTACCTTAATTATTCAAATTTTTTAAAAAGAAAAGTAATTTAAAAAGTAAAAAACATGTAATTACTAAGCTCTTAAAAAGCTTTTGACAGCAAAGGTAAAGGTCAATGTAAGAATAGAACACATCAAACAAATGTTTGAAGACTACGACACTTTTATTAGTTTGAATGACACTTTGAACTTTAAAAAGTTCTCTTTGTATCCTTTTCTATAATAATAAGCATAGTCTTATGTAAACAGTATAATAAAAATTAAAAATTTGAATTGAACAAATGAGTATAGTTTTATAATAAATTAATTAATAATATATATTCTAGACAAAATTAAATCTGTTTCTTAAGTATTAATATTCAAATCTATTTTACTTAGTCAACAAACAATAATTTTTTTTTAAATATTAACTTTTATGGTTTTTATAATTTTCCGTCTAATTATTTACATAAAATAATTCTTTTTTCTTTATTTTGAATCTTAAAAAACCGTATGCGTAGTTATAATATAATGGAATATAATCTAAAAGGTAGTAATAAAACAGAAATCAAATATATACATAAATTATTTGTTTGAAGAAGTTATTTAGTCAGTTAATTATCAAAATATAAATATAATTTACAACACCTTAATGCGTAAACTTTAAAGATACATTAATTAAAATTCTAATAAAAAAAGTTAGTTAAAAATTTATCATCAACGCTCGTCTTGCTATAGCCGACTTTATCTACTGCGACTTATATCTCCCTTCTTTCTTCAAACCATCCGCGTAAACGTCTATTTCCACCACAGCCCTTCCTCCCTTTATTACCCTCCCAAACCAACACACCTTCAAAAAAGCCCTGTGACTAACAGCAGCCCCTATTTGCACTCTTCATGTTCACAGAGGCGGCGTCGAGTCGTGTGAAGCGTCAGGACGACAAGAAGGATGAGAGCTTCGAGAGCGAGATCTGCAAGGACAAGGACGCCGGCGAGTGGTTCAGGCTTGTAGCAGGCGAGGGTGACAACTGCCGTGACGTCATCCAGTGCACGAGCTCGGGTCTGCAGGCCATCCGTTGCCCGGCCGGCCTCTACTTCGACATCGACAAGCAGACCTGCGACTGGAAGGACGCGGTTAACAACTGCAAGCTCAAGAACAAGGAGCGCAAGATCAAGCCCCAGCTCTTCACCGAGGAGCCGCTCTGTCCCGATGGCTCTCTCGCCTGTGGAGACGGCATCTGTATCGAGAGGGGACTCTTCTGTAACGGAGAGAAGGACTGCGCTGACGGATCCGATGAGAACGTTTGTGGTGAGTAATATTGTTGATTAGCTATTGGTTTTTTGACTATATTTTACGGAATGATGTTGACTCTAAATTAACCTTTTGTCGGACTCGTGATTAAAGTAGTTAATGATTCCTATGATCGAGATATTTTGCTTTTGTGAAAACAACATTTATTTCTTATATTTTTTGCAAAATCAATTATAACCGCTTCTTATTGATAGTAAAAACTAATACGTTGAATACGCAAGTTGATTTCTAATTGATCGTTAAGCTATAATTAATCATAAAAGCAACCCATCCTTAAACTTTCCTCGTGCTCCCAGCAAATTGGCTGCTGAAAAAATGAAAAGCAATAAAGCTCAAGCGATTTCTCTCTCGTAAATTTCACCCATTCGTCGATCACTCGCACCACAATAGCCGTTCTTAACAAGCTCGAAACGTTCGTTCGATTTCCGTTACCAGACATGGACAACGACCCCAACCGTGCCCCGCCCTGCGACCCATCCGTTTGCACTCTTCCCGACTGTTTCTGCTCGGAGGACGGCACGTTGATCCCAAGTGACCTGCCGTATAAGGACGTGCCCCAGATGATCACCATCACCTTCGACGACGCCATCAACAACAATAACATCGGCCTCTACAAGGAGATCTTCCAAAGCAAGCGCAAGAATCCCAATGGCTGTGACATCAAGGCGACGTTCTTCGTCTCGCACAAGTACACCAACTACTCGGCCGTGCAGGAGATGCACAGGAAGGGTCATGAGATCGCCGTTCACTCGATTTCGTAAGTCCATTATTTTTACTTCATTGTCTACGTGCTTAACTTCGGATCGATTCTAGCACTTCCGCCGGTAGTGTTTGGTTATTGTTTGCCAAGGAATGCTATTTGGAAGTACCTTGAAGAACGAATTAGCTTGGAAAGGTGATTGCTTACGCCAAATGTAGTGAGAAAGCGGGTCGTTTCACTCAATTATTTGGAAACAATTGAATTATTTTCAGGTTTGATGACTTTTAAAGATTATTAACAACAGGTACAAACAATATTTCATAAATGTTAATAGTTTATTTTCAAAGTAAACTACTATTTGTTTTTAACGAACAGTGTACGCACCTATAGCCATTTCTGTTTAACCGAATGGTCAATAAATCTGTAACTTTCTTATTATTAAAAAGTCAATAGAGGAATTTCCTTAAGCCGACGGCTGCAAGTCAATCAAATCCACACCTAATTTTATACCTAGGTGAGGCTAGATGAAAGTTACCGCGCATTGCAGAGGTCTCCGGATGGCCTCATCAGATTCCTATGCAAATTCCCGTACGTGCGCGATTAATTCACCTTACCTCCAGACTTTCTCCGAGGCCACAATTAGACATTAGACGTAGGCGCCGCGTGCTTATTGTTCACCCAAAAAGGCATGGAAAGAAAAACGACACGTAGCCAATTTCTCATTTGACAGGCACAACGATGACGAGAGGTTCTGGTCCGAGGCGACAGTCGATGACTGGGCCAAGGAAATGGCTGGTATGAGGATCATCGCCGAGAAGTATGCCAATCTTACCGATAACAGCGTCGTAGGTGTCCGTGCACCCTACCTTCGTGTCGGTGGTAACAACCAATTCACTATGATGGAGGAACAGGCTTTCCTGTATGACTCCACCATCACCGCCGCTCTTAACAACCCACCTCTATGGCCGTACACTATGTACTTCAGGATGCCCCACCGTTGCCACGGCAATCTGCAGAAATGCCCAACTAGGTGAGTTGGATTTTAAAGTTTTATATTATTCTTCTTTGATTTTGCAAGTGGATGTTAAATATTCAGTGTTCATTCACGATTAACCTAATATTTTTAATATTCCGAGTAATCGCATTAAAATTTATGCGGCTTTTATGAATCACAAGATCCTTTACAAACTCTGAATTCTTACGTAAAAGCTAGCAGTGATGCCAGATTGAATATTTCTTCATCTACAAACAGTTAAAGAATCAGGCATTACTGCAACCATGTGAATCAACCGAAACTAATCTGTGTTTCAGGTCCCACGCCGTCTGGGAAATGGTCATGAACGAACTTGACCGTCGTGAAGATCCCGAAAATGATGAGTACCTTCCCGGATGCGCTATGGTCGACTCTTGCTCCAACATCTTGACTGGTGATCAGTTCTACAATTTCCTCACACACAACTTCAACCGGCATTACGAGCAAAATCGCGCTCCTCTTGGACTTTACTTCCACGCCGCCTGGCTGAAAAACAACCCCGAGTTCCTTGACGCCTTCCTGTACTGGATCGATGAGGTTCTGAAGGACCACAATGACGTCTACTTCGTGACGATGACCCAAGTTATCCAATGGATCCAAAACCCAAGAACCATCAGCGAATCCAAGACCTTTGAGCCCTGGAGGGAAAAGTGCGTCGTCGATGGAAATCCTGCCTGTTGGGTGCCCCACTCCTGCAAACTTACCTCCAAAGAGGTTCCCGGGGAGACGATCAATCTCCAGACCTGCGTGCGATGTCCCAACAACTACCCCTGGATTAACGACCCTACTGGCGATGGTTTCTACTAAGCTAAGCCGCTAATCCGTAGGAGGCCCAAGATTGCCGCGTTCTGAGAGACTAAAAAAACAAATCTCCTTTTCTCGTTCCTCGTCTAAGTCAAGACAACGATGACAATGATCATGATGATGATGCTGGGAGACGATGCCAGATCTCGCGCGACCGCGCAAAAGAGAAGAGATGTTTCTTTTTTTGTTTTATACTTTTGCCTCGTCATCAATTTGATATGACACTTTTTTTTTTTATTTTTAATGACGAGGTATATGTATGATATATTCGACGATAGACGAGAGGAAAAAAATATTTTTTTATATAGCGATTAATTTTTAGAAATTCGTCGATCTGACTTTTGCCTCTTCTACAATGTTCTTCCTTTTAATAATCAAATTATTTAAATGAGAGAGATGCGCTGTGCATGCCGAAAATGAGAAGAAGAAAATGGCGGACTGTCGAGAAAATGTCCGCGAGTGAGACTTGTTAATGTAATATATAGATGCGTATTTACTTTTTCTTTATATACTTTTACCTTTTTTAAATTACTTTTTTTATGTTCTTCGAAAGTTTATTATTTCTTTATCATTTCTTTCTTCGATCGTATCTATTTTTTATGAATAAAATTTATCTATTATCTCTTTTATTATCCTTTGTTACTTTTCTCTGTTTTTTATAATTATTTCTCTATCTGGCTAAAAAATGCCATTCAGGATTGACCGAACTACCTATGAATATTATTATGTGTGTGTATATTAAGACGTAAGCAGTACATACTGTTCCGACATAAATCTGTAATAAAAGACTTTTTAAAATTAATTACTGTTTGTTTACAGTTTTATCATCCTTACCCAATATTATAAGATCCATACTATCATATCCACAACTTATTCCAACTTTTATTTTATAGTCATAAAATTAAAAATTATTGCAAAAAAATCGATAATTTAAATAATTTCTTATATAATATTCATCATAAAAAATCTTAAAGAATTGATATTCGTATTTTGATGTTTCTGGTATATTGATTTAACATTTCACTGATTCTAAAGCTATTTTTTCATCTTAAGAAATGATAATGTCTTGCAAAACCTTAAACGAAATTTAACTGTCAACAAAAATTTAAAACAGGCTAAAGATTAGCTCACCTTTCTAAATTTGTTAAAAATTGTAATAAATTAAAGTTATGAGATTCTCTTATAACACAGTATAAGGTTTTGAAATAATAAATCCTCTCTATATAAAATAAACTACTAATTTACTCATCTATCAACTGTAATCATACTCTCTCCATATAATTTAAAAAGCACTCCATCTTACTACTAAAACTATTCCAAAAATATTTGAATCTCATTAATCCCTACGCGCTAGTACTTTATTTATAGAGTTTTGCCGACTATCGTAATGTGGAAAAAAGAAAACGAGCAAACGCTCTCTCCTCTCTCTCTCTCTCTCTCTCTCTCTCGAGCGCTCTTTCTCCCTCATCCACTCTTCATTCCTCAAAGAGTGTCACGAGTTGCGCAAAAAAAGAGGTTAAAAAAAATCAAGAGTCCAAACGAAGAGCGAGAGAAAAAGCGAGTCAAAGTGCGAGAGCTGGAAAAACGGAGTTTAGCAGAGTCGGATCTTTTGTGCGTCCTCGCGGTGCACGGCTTGTTTGAGTCGGACGCAGGAATTAAGATCAAGGCCGCGAACTCGTGGGCGCGCATTTTTCGCCTCTCCCTTTTTTAAACACCCGCGCTCGTGCGAATGTATGTAAATGGATAAACGGTCGAAACGACGGGTTATTATGGGTAAGGGAGGGGAAATTCTCGGGAGTATAAGAAACCGGAGGGATGGTGTGGGAAGCAAGACGCCGCGGAAAGTGCCGGGATCATTTATTATCTCGAGCTGCTGAATTTATGCGTGTTGTGTGGGCGTTGAAATATTTCGGAGTTTTTTTGTCGAGGGTAAGATCGAAGAAGTTAAATTACTGTTTTTGCATAATTTTTTCCGGTGCAGATGATCTCTGTGGTATTAAAAAATGAATACGATTGTAGAAACATTTATCAACTGTTTTTATTTATTTTAAGTGAAGTAAATAATTTTTACAGATGATTATTAAGGTTGATCATATTATAACAAAAATTAAAATGATAAACATTTTAATTCTTAAATAAAGATTCTTGAATTAACCAATCTTTTATCGATTACCAAGATATTCATTAAAAAAATTAAGGCTACCAAGCAGTGTTTTACGATATTCATCTTTTAAAAGAAAATTTTATCAAACCGCGATTGCAGCGGAATTCTTTAGCCTAAAGATAAGAAGATTGCCGAGAATTTCGAAAACGCGCGTCGACGACCGTTGCAATCGGGAAAAAAATCTCGAAAATCCCGTCGTCAATTGCAAAACTGGGGGAGCCGCCGAAGCCTGCAGCGAAAGTGATCATTCGCCGAGGGATCACGAGTAAGAGATGATGGCGACGGCGGGAGATGTAAAAATCGCCGCCGCCGCCGCCGCGCGAGGATGAAAAAAGAAAGGAGCTTTGCGCGAGCCGCAACGTGGCGAAAGATAAGCCGAGAAAGACAGCTGAAAGTTTCGCCTTGCGACGGGACTAAATCGCTTCTACAATTTTATCGTTGATCTTAAACATGCAAATTGCGTGAATTATTGTTTACTGCTATTTGAATTTCGCAGTGTAGTGTGCAGTGAGAACAGTTTCATGCACTGTAGAATGGTGTTAAGTCTGTAATTGCGAATTTGCCCTAATTAGCATACTGTTGATAAGATTAACATCATCATTATGTGACTGAGACACTTAATAGTGTTTATATTATTTCAGAATCTTGATTTTTTAACTAGCCTTTTAGAAAAAAATCACATAAAAATGTAAATATTATAAGTTACATAAAAAGATATCAGCTTTTACGAGGAACAAGAAGTGTTTTATAAGTTGATTAATTTGCCCTATTGAAAAAAAATATTTTACTTTATACCACTATTGATTGATTTATGCAGTAATAAAATATTTATTTCTATACTGTTGATTAATTCCGTTCTTTTAGCGACTTTTAAATGATGGAAACTAAAAATGTATGGCAGGTTTTCAATAAATCCGATATTACCTTGTGTTTTCTTTGCAAATCTATCTAATTTATACGAACAAAATATCTTTTATATCTTCCTTCCTCATCAAAATTAAGATTAGGAAATCTTAAACACTGCAAATACATCAATAATACGTCTTCCAATTACTGCTTAATTGTTCGCATTTTACTATCAATTAAATCACAAATACCAAACGAGAAAGTGCACATCCAGTACTTAAAACTATAACGAGAAGCGTTTAACGAGAAGCAACTCCTGTTTGTTTATCATAGCTTCTCTTACATTCAGCCTTTTGAATCTCTTTCTCTAATACAATTGCTGCAATTAAAGTTTCAATTAAATGATCATTTGATTACTGTGTAATCTGTTTTAAGCAAAAAATTAAGAATAAAATTTTATTTTTACTCCTGTTTATAAAAAAAGTACCCATCAAAAAACTGCGTATAATTGTTTTTACATAGAACAAAACTGTGTATGACTCTCATTGTAAATTATAAATTGATTTTCAAAGGGACTTTTTCTATTCTTCCTTCCAAGTATGACATGTATCAATAACAATACAAAACACTCAAACACAATATAATTAACAAAAAAGATCACTCCAGAAAATGACAGAGAAAAGCGACTTTTTTCAGACTAGCGTGCGGCTCGATATTTCGGATGCTAAAGCCGCGCCGTCGACTGCATTCCAATGTTACTTTCATGCGCTGAGCGCCATTCAAGATGCCATTTCCATGCCATTAGAGAATATCTTTCCTCGCACTTTTTTCTCCTCTCACATTGATATGCAGATTCGGGGGACGATCGAAAGCTGCTGCATTAGGCGCGGGCGAACCAACGTACCCCACCTGTATTTTTATTTTCGAATGAATTTTTCGCGTGCCTCGAACTTAAGGAAAGTCTTAACGATGAATTGGAATTTATAATTTTTTAGCTTCAAGAAATCGAGCGATCGAACTTCAGAAACATATACCGATTACATAGGTTTAATATTAATACTTTTGCATACGTGAAATTTTTTTTGCACAATTACCAAGTCCAGCGAAGATGTAACAGGCAGGACGTCAGTGCGTTTTGCATTTTTCCTAGAAGCTGAAGACTAAAGTTACGGGTCATCAAGCTATCGGCAAAATACCGCAAGGTAATAAATCAGCTCTGGTTATCTTTATTTCAGGCATGTTTTTTTCCGAATAATGTTGATCAACCCCGCAGTGCTGATGTTCGCTGACTCACGCGCGCGAACGCAATCGTCATCACCATCCATAGCCATGGCAAACAATTTCTCTTGGAAAAGGAGAATGTCGAATTTCTTGGCATCCGCTAATGCTTATTTATAAAGTGGTACATCGGCTATTTTTATGTAAATGCATTACTTCATTCTTTGCGATAACTGTAAGACGTAAACATTGTCTGAGAATGTGGAAGAGATAAAATTGTGTGTGGGACAATAAAAAAATCTACGTGTTTATAAAATAATTTATATGAAAATTTGCTATTTTACAAATACATTTGTAGTAAATCATCGTATTGAACTATTTTTAGCAAGTTTCACTTGCGTTGAAATTTGTCTTTTAAAGTTAAACACTAACCTTTGAGTTTACGTAGCATAAATGTTTATGTTCTACATGGAAAACACTTGTTAATTTCCCTTAACAACTTCACTCTATGCCATTCTTTTTAAAAATTAAAATTAACCTCCGCATGCAAGCTATAGAAAAATTCAAAGTATAAGGTAATACTTAAGTGATCAATAGTTTAAAAATATTTTTGTAACACATGCACGGCTTCGGCAAAGCTCGATTTCAGATACGCTCGAAAAAAGAGCGAGTGCTAAATCTCGCTTTGTACACGTTGTATACAAAAATATGATTCGATATTGAGCGAAAAGGTGATTTTAACCCGCGGCGTCATTTACGTCCAAACGAAGCGATCACAATAAAGTATCAAAAAATCTTCATCGCTCGCTTCGGATTTTAACTTCAAAAAGAGCATTTAGGGGATACAATTATATACGTGTATTTTTTCACGTTTACTATTTTCAAAATGATGTATGTGTAAAATTATTATTTCAAAATTATTATTTCAAAAATGATATTTGGGCTCCCTCAGAGGCCCAAATGTCATTTTTTAAACTGTTTTATCACGATTAATATTTCAAAAAGTAATCCATACATTCTGTAGTGCAACTCTAAAGGAATATTTAAGTTCAACCTGGTATAAATTAATAAACTAGTTGGTTAAAACATCCTTGGTAATTTGGCACATAGTAGTCGTAATTCGAGGTTTCTGATAGTGGGCGGTATTAGAGACTTAGAGGACAAAGATCACTTAAAGTA
>UELX01004743.1:0-16421 GCA_900480035.1 Eupelmus urozonus | reverse complement strand
ATAACAGAAAAATTAATAAATTGAGTTATGAGACATAGAGCGGAGAAAAGACCTGAATCAAGGCCCGGCCATAACAAACTAATTAATTAATTAATTCATTCATTCATTCATTCATTAATTAATTCATTAATTAATAATTAATAATAAATAAGAATAAATAATTATGAATTAATTAATAAAAAATTAAATAATTATTAATTATCTTCTATTAAATTAAAAAGCTTTCGGTCAAAAGAGGAAAATTCAGCCCCCAATAGTTTCTCTCTATAATATGGCCAAATGAAGAGGAATTTTGTTGGATAAATGTCATCTATTATCATTAATTGGGTGAGAAAATATGATTATATCGTCTTTTATTTTTTTTAGCGTTTTTTAAAGATTTTTATTACTTTTTATTTTACTGATTTATCTTTATTATTTTGCTGTCGAATCAGTGACGTTTTTATGAAGCGTTCATGATGTATTTGTAGGATTCCACTAGATTTTAGTGTTCAATATTCTTAAACAATATATAGATAATTTAAAATTTTTTATTCGTTTACATTTCTGAAATTTAGATTTTTATCATTTTTGTCAGGTGATGATCATCTCTGTTGTGGTTCACATAATTCGGATGCTGGGAATGTTATATAATTTTATAATAATTCCACACACATGAATATCTCTTATACTGAATTAGGTCTTAATTTTGGGACTTACAATTCTGGGTCTTATAATTTTGGATTTTATAATGTTTGTCCTCATTATTATTGGACCCTTAATTTTTGAATTTTATAACTTTTGGGGATCATAATTTTAAGACCTTATAATAATGGCTGTAATTGTTTTAGATTGTTAAATTTTAGATAATTTTACTCAGTACATCGAGTTGAATTATTGGATTACTGGATTACTAGATAAAATTTTGGTCACTTAATAAAACGATGTTATATTTTTTATGCTCTTTTGCGTTAACGGGTTAAGAACGTGATGTATATTTAAAATTTTTTATATAAAGTAAGATATTTAAATGTAATATATTATTTAATTTGATTCGGTTTAGAAAATTAATTTTTAAACGATCATTTAATATAAAATGTCTTGAAATTTTTTTTGTGTAAGTAATTCTATCAATATATTTAAAAAAGTATATCATATACCGTGAATATGATGTAAAAAATACAATTATTATATAATTCATAATTATAAGTTAAACCGAGCGACGTTAGGAGCGAGGAATATTTCGCTAATATTTATTATAGAAGTAATTGATTTTTTACAGTATTGTGATAGTATGAAAACTGTTTTAAAAGTAGTCTCAGTTGGGATGGCATCATTTAGTGAAATTTTTTATGCAAATGGAACTTTATTTGGAAGAGCTTCTAATTCCCTTCAGTACTTAGTAGATCCTGAAGCAAGAGCTCGCAGGATAGTCACCATATCTCAGCATGCTGACATTTCTTTTTGTCAAGCATTCTGGCACTTAAATGAAAGTGGTAAGTTTGAATACTTGCAAAGTTAAATTATTCTTCAAGTTTTGTTATTGGAAAGTTAAAAAACTATTTAAAGCTTCTTAATTAAATAAAAAGAATCTGTATTTAACTGAGTGTACTATTTCAGACTTACTTCTGAGCCTGCCACAAATGGTGATGCCAACTTTAGCTATAAATCAATTAATTTCAATACCGCCCGAAGACTTGGAGTGTCTAACTCTTAGTGGTTCAACTGTTAAAATTCCAATACCTAATAGTCATATAGGCAAGAAACCCATTCACGTTAGGCTACTAAGTTCTAAACGTAGAATAGGCATGGTAAGTGTAAGCAATGATTAAAAAAATCTTGTTTTCAAAAGGGTACAATCTTCACTGCTGTATATAAAATTTTAGGTAGGCTCGGGAAGCGTTAAAGGCCAGCTGGCTGACCAATCCGAGGCCCTGATGATCCACTGTCACGGGGGTGGTTTTGTCGCCCAAAGCTCGCGATCGCACGAGGCTTACATGCGCACTTGGACGACCGAACTCGACATACCAATTCTTAGCATTGATTATAGTTTAGCGCCTGAGGCACCGTATCCGCGAGCTCTCGAAGAGGTCCTTTATGCCTACGTCTGGGCGCTAAATCACGCCAGTTCGCTGCTGGGTAGTACCGCGAAGAAAATTATATTTGTAGGTAAGTGAACTGCAAAGTTTTTGTAAGTATATTTTTTATAACATAAGCAAGAAATTTTCTATGATAATATAAAAACAAATAAATTAAAAGAAGGTTTTATCTATATAGATTTGTGTCAACAAAAAATATTTAACAATCAAGTATTTTGTATTATTGAAAATATTAATTTATTTTAATAATTTAAACAATGATTATATGTAAATTATAGGGATTTTTTTTATCTTTGACTTAACTTTTAATTTATTCGAATTACTTGAATCTCTTTGAAAAAATTGTTACAAATAAAATAAAAAGTTTTTTAATATAATTACTAGGCATACTAACTTTTAATATATGATTAACCATGACTTGTGGTTTGCTTCTAAAATACTATGAAATTATAGCACGTAACATCTGTTTTATAATCTACGTGAATATTGAGCGTTGCGCAAAAATAAATCATAGTCATTTTAATTTTCGTTTTTTCGGCCTTTGAAAAAATTAAGATGTCTTGCTATTTTCCCTCAGCATAAAATATGAGTTATCTTTACAAATTTTCAAATTTAAATTGTAATCTTTTATATTCTGTATTTTAATAACGAATTTTTATACTCACTGTTCTATAACGCTAATTTTACTAATTTAAATGTTTTTATTCATTTATAATCTGTTAAATTGTATTTCATTTATTTATCTTTTATAAAAATAGCTTAAGACCTGTCTAAAAAATATTAAAAAAATAAATATCTAATTTTAATTATTACTAATTATAATCTAATTTAATTATAATTGTTTACAATTATCATAAAATATCTAACGATTTATAAAATATAATTTATACATATACTTTAAACTGGTTTGGGTACTGGTGGTATTTACAAAACTAAAGATTTTCTTTGAAAGATTAATTTGACTTTTCTTTCTTCTTGCAGGTGATTCTGCTGGAGCCAATTTAAATTTAGTAACTGCTATAAGATGTTTAGAATTAGACATCAGACCCCCAGATGCAATTTTTATGGCTTATGTACCTGTACTAGTTGAATTCATTCCATCTCCAGCTCGCTTACTTTGCCTAAGTGATTCCATTCTACCGTTTGGCTTTATGATGCGGTGTTTGAAGGCATATGCAGCTACAGATCCAAAGAAAGAAGAATGGTAAATTTCAATTAGAAATATTCTTAGCGTATTTGATTTTTGTGATATTTTTTCAATCATAACATGCAAACAGTTTTATATGCAACAAATTATATTAGAATAATTTTAAAATCTTTCTTTCAGGGACAAAGATACAGCGGATGAACTTGTTGAAATTGACAAGTCAGACACAGAATCATTTGCAGAAGTAAGCGAAAGTGATTTGATTGCTTTAGCTCTAAGCCCTACTGGTGATGAAGATCAAAACGCTTGTAAGTTAGCTTCGCTACCATCCGATTCAACATTAAACTCTGTTAGTTTGACAGAAGTGGACGCGATTCAAGGTTAGTAAAGTTCAAATTAGCGTTAATTAAATTGAGCAATAATAATGAGATGTTTTAAAATATAATTAAAAGAAATTGTTATTGCACATCTTCATTATACATGCTTTATTATTCACATAAGGTACTGAAAACTCGTTAGAAGAAACAAAGTCTCAAGAGTACATAAAACGATTTCTAGATATGTACAAAAATTCGAGACTTGGATCTTCTGTACCGGCTTTGAACAGTGCCGCAAGTGGAAGTAGCAACGGAGTTAATGATGCCAAGTCCTGGTCCTTCTTTGGTTGGAAAAAAGACAATAAAATGAAAACACCAAGACATTTAGAAATGAATGGTGGTAGAAAACCCTCAGAAGAATTTGTATTTTCAGTACCCAAAGATCCCTATTTAAGTCCATATCGGACTTCTGACGCTCTGCTTAAGAGACTCCCACCAATTAAAATTTTGGTAAGACACAAAACTATAATTATTATTAAACAATTTTAATAGCAAAATTAAAAATTTTATTTTATAATAAATATTCAATAATTTATATTAAAAGTTTTAATAATAATGTCAAGATATTATGGGGCATCTCAAAATTGCATTTAATTAAAAATATGAAATTCTTAAAATTATTCTACTTTTAGAGTACAGATTTAGATCCGTGTTTGGATGACTGTGTAATGTTTGCAAAGAAACTTAAAATACTTGGAAAACCTGTCACTTTAGATATACTGACTGGCCTACCGCACGGTTTTCTTAATCTTGCAGTCGTAAGTAAAATTGATAATTTAACTTAAATTTTTTTAATTTTACAAAGAGAATATTTATACATTTAGTTACTACTTTTTCAAGGTCTCAAAGGAAGCTCATGAGGGTTCACTGCTCTGCGTGCAAAGAATGCGCAATTTGCTCGAAACGTAACCACAGGTGCTTTAAATGTAAGATTGTGTACATCGAGAGCGGCGATTGTTGATTTTTAAGGAGACATTGAAGAAGAAAGTATATGTATAAGATTGGAGTTCCCAGTAGTAATACTTGACTCCATAGTAAGACGAGTTTCGTCCAATATTCACAGACCCATTGAAATCCACTGAAATAATCTTGCTTTAATTTCGATATTTTTTACGATGTATATGTCATTTTTACAATAGTAATCGATTTTTGCACAAACAAAAAGAAAGAAATATTTTAACTTTGTTGTAGAGCACCGACTTAAAATGAACTATGTCCTAAACAGGGGTCCAATCAAACTCGTTATTGTATATTTTTACAACGATGCATTAGCTTTTAAAATACCTTTTGCAATACATTTCCAAAGATTATTTTTTATCTATTCTCGTTGCAAATCCTTTTACTCAATAAATAAATTGCAATGTATGCTTAAATGCATGTATTTATTTTGATAGGCTAATTAAAAAAAAAAAAAAAAAATTGCTAATTTATTATATGGTGCTTTAAAGTATGGCAATAATGTTGCATGTAATCATTTTAACAATGTGTACAAAAAAAGAATCATGTTTATCTACGTTCATGACGTTCAGTATAGTATAAAAATTTCTTATATGAAAGATTATTTTAGGGAGGATAAATATTTATTGATAAACTTAAAAAAGCTTATATTTAATTTTTAAGTTATATATGTACATAAAATTATTTAATTATTAAAATCATTAATTTTATATTGAAATTACAATTAAGAAATTCGCGAATTTTTACAAGAAGCAGCATTGGTCAAAGTTGAAAAAAAATTTATAAAATTATTATCGCAGAGGCCTCTTATTTTTACAAGTTACTGTTCGATAACGGAAAATAAAGCAAGAATTTCACGCTTCTGTGAATATACCAATATATAATTAAGCAAGCTAGTCTTTGATGTTTAATGTAATTATTTTATCTCCAAATGTAAAATGTACTGATTTTTTATATAAAACAAAAAGAAAGAAATGAAAACACATACTGAAGTGTACTGAAGAGAAATGTATTTACATGCAATCCCAAAAGGTTTGATAAAGAGATATGCATTTTTTTAAATTTAATTTGTACAATAGACGGCTGAATGTAAAAGTGCGAAGTAGAGACTCGATACGAACGCAGGAACGGGGAAAGATATAATATGATTATTGACTGGGCAGTTCATTTGTTGGCCGCAGCGTCTTTTGCAGCACATGAGCATCCGCGGGCTCGATCCTCTTGTAATAATGTTTTTTTGTTTCTACGATCTTAAAACCGAACTTCTTATAGAAGTCGATAGCGCCCTCATTATTTATTTGAACATGCCTAAAAACAAAATATATATTTTTTTATTTAATATAAAGTATATTTATGAAAGATAACAATAAATTTTAATAATAACATTCTTAACTTAAGTAATTAAATAATTGTTTAATAAATGGTTGAAAATTTTTTAAATTTTACTTTTAATTTGACAATAAATATGCCTTAAACAATCAATTACAAATATGTACAAAATTTTTCTTATTTTATACAATGTGATGGATAATGCAAAATTTGCATCTTAATTATTTTCAAAGAATCAAAATTTTGTCAAACAAATATTGTGATTGTTATTAAACTGTTTGAAAATTTTTAAAAAATTTAACAATATTGAATTTGAAGCTTTTTAAGGTAGTTATTGTTATTTGGAATAATAAATATAATATTTAAACTTACAAGAATATCGAGTCAAAGTTGCCATCTTTTTCAACATAATTAAGAACATGCTGAACCATAACTGTTCCAATTCCAAGTCTTCGATATGGATACAAACAGCCTAAAGTCATTATGTACAATCGTCTCGAGTTTTCCGATGTATCAACCCTGCAGCAAACAGCTCCAACCTAAAACCAATCATGCATTTAATTCTGAATACAAAAGAACACAATGTACCAAAATAAAACAAATTAAACATACCACTATGTCATTGTAGTATGCTAATTTTGCTAACTCTCCCGCTTCTAAGACATCCTTATAAAATTTTTCATTGTAAGACACTGGGAACACAACTTGGTTTAATAACTTTAACTGCTTTATATTGTGCGGTGTCACATCTCCCAATTCAATTTTTGCCCTGAAGATAATGACCAGACAAAAAAATAATATTTAAATTAACTAAATTAAATGTCAGAAATAAGAAATACATAAGTATTTTATAATATCATAGCAAATGTTTGAAAAAATAATTGGAAAATAAAAAACAATATTCTTTTTATTGGTTTAAAATTTCATAAAATAAAGTTAACTTTTGAATAACAAGTTGAGATTGACGAAACAAAATAATTTTGTCTCCAAAAAGGAGACTATCGATTTTCATTTATAAAAAAAAAGACAAAATATAAATTTTCTATATTTTACAAAATGAAGCATAAATAAAATAAATTTTACAAAATTGACAATTGTTAATAAATTCAAAGTGAAAAATGAACAGTACAGCACACTAAAAAATATGAACCAATTCAAGCAATTTTCCAGAAAAAAAATAAAACAACTCTCACGCCATTAATTATCGTCAATTTCTACAAAAACTGTCCAACAAATTAAAACAGCCAAACCGCGCTGTCACTATAATTTTAATAGAATAAAGAAAAAAACAGCCTGTCATCCAACTACTTTGAGGTTATAAACCAAACTCGAGCAGCAACTCCAAAAGCCCTTCGCGCCAGTCCCCAGACCCTCAGCATAACTCAAGCCACGAGCCCATCCGTCTCAAGAAATCTGAAAAAAACCTCTTCCCAGGCATCGGTGCTCCAAGTTCGTCGGCGTGCATAACCTCAAACGAAAGCTAGAGACAGCCGCAAAAGCACATCGGCGATAGAAGTCGACTTACCGAGTCATTTTTCCGGCGTCGGCCTCTTCGTGAACACAGTGCAGGCAGTTTCGTCGGCGCCGTGGGCTGATTTTCTTCCCCGCGCGCCAGAGAGAGAGAAAGAGAGGAAGGTAGATAGAAAGAGAGCGAGAGAGAGACGAGAGAAAACGGCGAGCCTCGGAAGGATCTCGCGGTCGAGCTATTCTAAACTCGGGGCTGTCAGGACGCGCGCGCGGGTATACGAGCTTCAGGTAGCGCGCGGGCTCCGCGAGGCACGTTTTTTCGTATACTTACAGCAGCCGCGGCTGTTGCGCGCGCGCGACGCCGATCGAGGAGTGGGGACGACGGAATCTTTCTTTCCGGGAGTGTGTGGCTGTATGTAGTTGTATTTGTATTTATGCGTGTGGATATTATATAGAAGAGATGTGTGGATTTTTCTGTTTTTATGTAGAATACTGTATATCTGTATGACTGTATATACTGCGGCGAACGATGTGTGAAGTTTGATATGTTAAGCATGGATTGTGGCAAAACGGCGTCGATTAGTAGTACCCAAGGCCAGTAAAAAAAAAGAAATTAAAAAAAAAGAAAGAAAAAAGAAAAAAGTAAAGTTTTATACGGGACAAGGCGCGAATATAGATTTAAGAAGGGGAGAGTGAGGTAAAGTTGGGCAGTTTTTTGTTTCAAATTTTTTTTTATATTTTAAGAAATAGAATATGAACTTTTAGTTCACTTTAGTTTACTTCTTATATATTAATTCATAATTTATACAATATAGTAGATTTAAAAAAAGACAGTTTTCCCACAAAACATCAGTATATTATTGGTGAAACTGTATATTTGCACAATCTTTTAAACAAAGTTGTCCATATATCATCGTTCCTAACGAAGACTATTTCAAAAACTACCGATATTCAACTCCCATTTGCAGATACCCGAAGTGATTTTAACTTATCGAACACCTTTAAATATTTAATATTAAGATTGTATCTTTATTGTATCAAATATCAAAAAAACTTATATTTTTTCTTAAGTCTCAAATATAACAAATTTAAAACAGGTAGTTTTTGAAAAGTAATAGTCTTCGTTAGGAGCGACGATATATAAAGCTAAAAAAATATAAGACCTGAATGTAATATTCTCCATACATTCGTATTAAATTTTAGATTGAGATTTTTTAAATAAATGAAATTGATAAAACCCATTTTATTTAATTTTAAATATTAATTAGATTTAATTAAATAAAAGTCAATTCAAATAGGCAAATACACCCTTTTTCGGAAAATAAATTTAAATTATTTGTATACGAGTGGTAACCACATGTAGAATATAATGAAATACTAACTTCTGATAATTGTCTCTAGCCCTCCTCCCTTGCCATCACTCACCCAGCACCAAGAAAGTATTTTTTTTTTTTTTTTTTTTTTTAATAATCTATTTCTACAATACCTACGATTGTTTTTAAAAAAGTAACAAATTTTAATATTTAAGCACGAAGCATTTGCTTGTTTGCGCATTTTTTAAACTTTTAGTCCTGAAAACTAAATTATAATCGCTTTCTTACCACATCAAGATTTAAAAATAAAACTTTGTGAAAAGTTAAGAGCTTGCGCACTTACGTACTTGCATTTCGTCAGATCTTTCAGAGTGATAAATTATGCCCAAAGCTATAGAAAAACATTTTAATGCTTAAATCTCTAGCGTCTATGAAGTATATTAATAAATTGTAAAAGTGACTTTAACAGCACTACTGTAGACAATTTTATTCAAGAATGTATTTTACATCCTCAGTTATACTTTTTTCGAAAAATTGGAAATATAAATTTTTATAAAGATTGTTTTTAATGTATAAAATTATTCGATATTTTTAAATAAATTTAAAAAATTTGCTTTCGCAATTATGAGCATAGTTTAACCTTGATAAAATGTATGAACTTTATTTTATTAATCTTCGCTGAAAATTCTACGGAAATGAAAATATTCTCTTTTCAAAAGTGCCCCAGTCACTCTTATACGTTTTTTAGCTATTTACTCTCGGGAAAATAAAAGCAGAAAAGTATTCCCTGCAAATATGTCAGAAGAACTCACTTTTTGACTCTCTGAATTTATGAGTAATCTCCTTATAATATTAATACTAAATACATATAAGTATAAAAAAGTACATTTGCGACATGTTTTTCACAGAGCAAGAATAGTCTATGTTAAAAACTTCAAGCGTATTTAGAAAGTCAAAAATTTCAACTACAAAAAATAACGCTTACACATAGAACTGTAGAAATGCAAGTAATGTTCACCGCTTTTCTCCGATGGCAAACTATTATACTTACATGCTTTACAAATTATAGTATTATACCAATTATTAAATATCTGCGAATAACTTACATAAAATTACTAACGTAATTTCAATTTAGATTTAGTACACCGAAAAAAATCATTCGCTAAATTAGCGAAAATCTGGGCAAATTTTTCTGAAAAATTATGGGCAATTTTAGCTTTGGACTGAAAGAAGAAGTTTCCCCGTTTAAAATCGGAGAATCTCCTTTATAACAGAGCTAAAATTGCTATGAAGGTATTAAAGTCATTTTCCTGTTTAAGAAACGGGAAAACTCCGAAATTTTGTAGAATATCATGTCAGGACTCGCCCCTTTTCTTAAAAGCTATTTTTGCCTTTTAAACCGTTCGCTACTTTTACTCAGCGTAAAAGGAGTTTCTCCGATATTTTACGAAGTTTTCCTTTTCATACATCAACAGGGTTTTAGCCCACTTTAAATCGCTAAATTAGCGAATTATTTTTGTCGGTGTAATAACTCCTCCAAATTTCTTCCTTATCAATTAATCATTAGATTTGTATACAACATTGTTACGGATTTTCTGCAATTCGCTAACCAATTATATTATCTTTTGTACGAGAAATCCCAAAACGTGCATTTAGTTAATTTTTACTATACTCGAAATTGAAAATTGGTTTAGTTGTTGCAAAGTTATATTATGAAGCGAAAAATATTTAAATTGTGTACTTTATAATAGTTAAGCAGCAAATTTATGTCAAAAATTGTTTCTTTGAAAAATTTATTTCTTATTCTTATGTAATAAACCTTATAAGGTGTCAATTTCGGAGAACCAAGAAATTTACCCATTAGGAGGAGTAAATCACAGAAAATTAAAAGTAAATAATAAAAGTTGTTTTTTTTTTTTCGGAAAATCAAAAAAAAAACTTTACGCCTTATTAATTACACCATATTACATAAAAACAAGAATAAATTTCAGAACATCAAATAATATATTTTTTATAAAAAATTAAGAAATTTCCTTTTCATGAAAAGTAAATTAAAAAAATTAGTTCTTGCGAGGAGTCTGTTTCACCAAGAAATAAATTTTTATATGTATTTACTCCTTAAAACTAGCACTTTACGGCATGGCGTATATTGTGCAAACATAGATGTACTATAAATAAATATTTATAATTTAAAAAATCATTTTTTAAATCAAGGGCTTTAAGTGCATTAGATAGTATGCACCAAAACTTTAAATTTAAAAAATTTGACTCGCAATTTTTTTTTTTTGAGAAAGTCAAGCAATTTATATTTAGAAAACTATAAATTTAGTGAAATACATGACTACTTGTACTTGTACTACTTGTACTACTACTACTTTTAGTTCAGATAATACCTTTTCTATTTGTTATTATCTCTCTTTTTTAGATTTTCATATTTGTATTGTTCACACATATTTTTTAACTTTTCATAGATATCTTCATCTCTTGAAGGCCCGTTGAGCACAGGAAGCAGTTTATCGTAAATAAAATTAAAAATATTGTACTCCTTCCAGTCCCCCATGAAATTTTTGTAATTCTACAAAATTAAAACATATTTAAAATATTAATTTTAAATTAATTGTCATAAAAAAATCTCTACGAATATTATTATTATTACCTTCAACTGATTACCTTCTGCGTTCAACTCAATAGCTTTTAAGAAGTGTACAGAAGCTTGGAAAAAATTACTTTTTATATAATAAAGCATTCCTAAGTGCAACAAAGTTTGTTGCTGATAATTTTCTGTTCTATATTTGTTCAACATTCTCTCGAAATGGTCTATAGAAACGTGTGTACCGTTCAACTTGGCCGTACACAAAGCAAGTTGCAAATCTGCTCCATAATTTTCGTATTTAGCAGCTTCTTTAAAATAAATTACCGCCTCCTAGTATAATAATAATAATAATAATAATAATTTAAAAGAAACATCATCACCTTAAAGCCAAATATAATTCCATCAAACATACCTTAAGATTTTTTGTCTTTTGGAAATATATTCCTTTATAATGCAGAAACATCGGATTTTTCGGTGCGTGCTTCTCCGCGTAATCGAAGCACCTTTTAGCCCTAGCAAAATCTTTGCTTTTCATAAAAATTTGCGCCAATCTAAGAATCAGACCGACGCTCGGTATATTTTGGGAAATCAATTTTTCCAGGCAATCTTGGTATAGAGCCTTAGATCCACCCAAATTTGCCTTTGGTCCGAGCATGTGAGCAACGTTAATCACGTAGAAAGGCTTGTCTGATAATTCGCGGCACTTGAGCAACGATCTCTCTTCCTCTGATGAAAGTTTCGAGTTGAAATCGTCGCTGCGGCGCGAATGCCTCAGACTTTTGCCTAGTGCGAAGTGCCATAATGGACAATTTGGACTTTTTGAGACAGCCTGATTGGCGAAGAAAGTCGTGGTTTTGTGCGCGGCTTCGTGGAAAGTGGACCATGCTATGCCCTTGCAGCCGCTTATCGTTCCAAGCTCCAAATCAGTTTTGAATCTTTTTGAATCTTCTATATCATTCATTATTTTTTTGGCTTTGCTGATATCTCCTGATGCTTCAAGTAGATGGAATTCAGTCGCTTTCAGGATATGAAGCAAAACAGCTACCGAAATTTCTTCTCTCTCTATTTCGCTATGTAGTGACAATATTTAGATAGATAGATTAATATGTTGTATAAATATAGAATATATATTTGTTATGGATTTATTTTTTCATAAGTACTTTTATTTATAGTTTATTTATTTTACTTTTTCGTAATAGAAAATAATTCTACAATAATATATAATTCAAATCTTATTATTTTTAGTTATCAAAGAGTAAATAAAATTTTAATTTTACAAATTAATCTTGATACATAAAGAAAAATATAAAAAATAAAAGTACAATTTATAACGTTAAAAGATTCCTTTAGTTTTCGAGATTATTATCAATATATACTTTCTGGATATTTTGATTTGGATTCTGCTGGTATAACGGAAAGACAAAGTATCTGAGAAAATAATAAACTTTTAACACTAACCTTTTATCTATCTGATTCCAAATTTCAGTGGTTTCGTCCAGTTTTATTTTAGCGTTATTGTAATCTTTTTTAACTGCTCGACAATAAGTGATCATTATCGAATTCATTACCGATAAAACAGGTTGTTCATTATAATCTACAGTTATTTCAATGTTTTCATCAAAATTTCGAGCTAAATTATCGTTTATTTCCCACGTAAATGGGCACTCCATTGTCACCATATCTTGGTTAATACTTAAGTTGCTTATTTTTACTGAAATTAAAAATGAAAACGTTAAAACGTAAAATGGACTCCTCAAATTTATTTTTGAAATTTCTATAATCTTTTGAATGACATCTGGTACTATTCAAAAAGTTTAAGTCGATTTGCTTCATCATGACAAAAAGTATTTATAATAATTTTTTATTATTATATCGACGTGCATTACGGAGATAAGCCAAATCGCCAGCTCAAGTACAAGAGTATTCATATTAACCATTTGCTACGAAAATAAACCAAATTGAGCACTTGCCGCGAAGAGTATCTCGATTCAGAGGCTGGCCAGAAAGATAATGGCTTATCTTCATGCCAAGCCTCTGAATCGAGATACTCTTCGTGGGAAACCCCGGAGTATGGATTCTCTTCGTGGCAAAAGTCTAACCTAGATATTCCACGTGGCAATTGATGAAATTCAATAGTCTTAGTAGCAATTTGAATTTGGCTTTTCTTCGTAACGCGCGTCAATATAATGATTACCGATACTGATACTGATAATACATCCTGTATATTTATTTTGTACATACCTAGATAGAAGTAATGATTCGCTATAGCTACGCTCTTCTTTACAGAATTAATTACAAATATGATGTGCTGCAGTATCGATGATAATAATTTATCTATTTATTTTTTCACGTAAAACAGATATGATTTTACAAAAAATATATATATACTCTATCAATTAAATATTTGATTTAATTTTGCAAATTATTCCAGCATTACCGCTAAGGGTGGCGGCCGTTGATGGAATACTACAGTATCCAATGCGTCATTCAACAAATAGTAGCTCTTGTAGCTGCATTGATAAGGATAACATTTTGCTTATTCAGAGAGGAAGCTTTAAAATATAATCGAATTATATTTTTTTTAAACTTTATGTAAACATGTATAGAGATGTCAGAAATTCAAATCATATATCAAATTAAATCAAATGTTTTTAGAAAAGGTGTGAGTGTGCGCGCACTATATATAATAACAAAGAGATTTCTTTTAAGTCTTTTTTATATTAAAAAATGTCTAATAAGGAGAAAAATATTCCTTGGCTCAAATATTTTGCGCAAAATTAAGTGCATTATTATGAAAGCTTTACCATATGTGGTTCGGCACTCTATTTATATAAGTTTTATTTTATTAAAATCGTAAAGATTTTTATCGATCTTGCAGGGCACAGGCAAGTAGATGGTAATAAACTCTTGCTTTTTTTATATAAGCAAATTATTGTATATAAAAACTGAAATTATAATCTTATTCAAAATAAACTAATAAAAATACTATAAAAACAACAACTCACGACAAACTAAATGATATTATTAAATAAACAACGCACAATAAAGTAAAAATGTTATAACCTAAACATCTCACACACACTATACAGTTGTATCAAAAAGCCGCACGGCTTGAAACTTACAATGAATACTTTGTTAAATTCACAATGTAAATTTTCGTTATGCGCAACGCTCGCAGTGGTCCAGCGAGGTGTTCTACGGCGATCGAACGACGGATCCTTAATTTCTTTTGTAGATCGTGGAGTAAAGTCGAGTTGAGTGGAGTTTTGGGAACATGATTGTTAAATTCCTTTGAATATAGTACGGGACCGCGTAGAATAACTATTTTGGTTATTCACGTATAAATGCGCTATATCTCAAATGATAATTGATAGATAATTACATAACGGAGGATAACTCGTCGTTTGTTATAATTTAATATTTATCATTTGTTATAACCAAAATAGTTAATGCTTCGTCTACTACATTTTGGCGTGCAATTTGAATTTTTAATTAACTTACGGAGTCCGTTAAAATACTTTTAAAAACATACGTACCTTGTGCGCCTGGAGAACAATCAAAACAATTGTATGTATTGAAATGCACTTTTGAAATATGGGTTGCAGTCGATGTTAATTGATATAATTATCTAGTGCCATTAAGTGCTTTAATTTTTTTGGTACTCCATTGTCAAGGCTTTAAATTTTTTCGGTACATACTAAAAAAACATCTATACTCTTAATATTTTCCGTAATAATAGAAAAAAATGTTCTGAAATCAGTTCTTTCTCTATCTTTTTTGAGATATTCTGCATATGCAACAGAACCATTTTTTATCTTTAAACGATGAGCCCTCTTTTTCTCTCGCTGTATTTCGGAATTTTTATTACGAATAATTTTTTAAAGATCTTATTACCTAGATTAATAGTTTTTTTTAGAGTTCTAAAGTAAATTTCTTTATTTTACTTGATGATTTTTCTTTTGATTATGAACGCTTCTCGTGATTGGAATTATCTTTCGAAATCTTCAAGAGTAAATAAACATAATTCGTTGATATTTTAAAGCATAAATTATTAAATATTTTTTTATATTTTATTATAAAAAATAAGTAAGTCTAAACATAAGCGACTTGAACATTCTTAAAAATGTTTTCAACATTTAATAACGATTAATGGTATTTAATGGAAATGGAACTGATATTTTAAATTAATTAAAACCCATAACATCTTGCATAATTGTTAATAAAATGTTTTCACATAGAAGGTTATTATATTCAACAAATACTATTGAAAAAGGTATTTTATTTACTATCAAAGATGATTTAAACAGTGGTTAACTAAGGGTACAGAACTGATAAAATTATTTGGACACAACAAAATTAAAAACAAACTTACAGAATAAATTTTGGATTTAAAATTTTTTGCTTTATTTTTACGGAAGAAAAGATTTTATATTGAAAATCTTCTTTGGACAACGGACGGAGTTTACATTTTTTCAAGAAAGTTATCTACATTATACACTCAATCAGAAAAATATTTATTTTTATTATACAATTTGTACACGAACTGTTGACGCCGTTTGGGCAAGTTATGGCAGAATTATCCATATACACATTAATAAAGCATCATTCAGAATAAGAAGATCAATTAAAATAATGAATTGTGTTACGACGTAACATTAAGCCACTATCTTAGTCAATTTGCCCTTAAATTTATTTTCTAATTTTTCATCGCATTTTATTTATTTTACTTTTACGTATAGATTAAGAAAATTAATTTTTATTTTAAACGCAAATAATTCAGAATACATGAATCTTATCTTAAGTTTCAAACAAGAAAATACAACTAGAGAAAAAAAACTTTAATCTACTTTTTCCAGAGATAAAAAATATAATTCTGATACAAAGTTATGGCGAATTTAATTGGAGAAAGAAAATATCGTCTTAATTCATAGCTGCTATAACATTTACAACGTTCAGTAGTAGGAAGCTGCTTTTCATCTTTACGCAAATAATTTTTGAGTGCCAGAAAAATAATTTTTGAAGCATTCTTTCTTTATACCAGACGTTAGCGTACCTCAATTCCATTGAGTAAAAATTTATTTTGATTAAGGCGAAGTGAAAGGGTGAGGATAGAAATCCACACAGAATATTATACGGGAACCCAAAAATTATAGTGTAAAT
>UELX01004742.1:0-16425 GCA_900480035.1 Eupelmus urozonus | reverse complement strand
CGTAGCTCAGATGGTAGAGCGCTCGCTTAGCATGCGAGAGGTACCGGGATCGATACCCGGCGCCTCCAATTTTTTTTAACAAAAATTTGAACTTTTATTTTTTTTAATAAGAGAATAATTATAAATTTACACTTTTTAGTTTTGATAAATAAATTTATTATTAGAATGATTGCAATAAATTAATTTCAAAATGTTACTTTTACTGTTACGAAATTTAATAATAATTATTAAATTTAAATTATAAATTTATTATGTCTAATTTATTAAATTATTATAACTATATAATATTTTATAGTTATTAAATATAGCCTTAATTAAGATCAAACATATGTATACAAATATTAAGTTTGATAAATTGACTATTAATGATATTTGCTTTTAACAAGTTATGTAATAATTACGTATGAATAGTTAGACAAGTATTTTTTCGTAAAAGTTATATTGCATTATAACTAAAAATCTCAATAAAAAATGTTATATTATTATAGAAATCTTTTTCTATAAGGATGCTACCTACTTAGGTATCATTCTTTATTAATATTTCGAATTTGATAAACTATTTGATTTAGTTGTAAAATTAGTTAATTTTTAGAAATCTTTATTGCTTTTTAATTTCAACTTTGACTCAATAATAGTTAATATTTAATTTCGAATTTCATCTTACAATCAAATAATAAACTGTAGTTTTTTCAACAGACAAAAATATTAACAGAAATATCAATCACTATTGGTGGGTAGTGTTTTATATACAGTGTTTAAAATACTTATTTAAAGTACAGAATTTTAAAAGCATTATCTTAATATATTTATAATACTGAATCTCTAGTAAAGAATTTAAGATATACTAATACTATATAAAATTTCATATTTTAAATATTTCAAAGTATGCTTTTTCCCTGAAATTGAAAAGTATTTTGATATACTATCTTTCAAAGAGGCCCTGAAAGTGGTTATATCGTAATATGTAGATTGCTATTGTTATAAAATTCTAGAAGCTAGATAACCCTAAAAAACTTTAAGAAAAATTTAAGAAAAATGCAACATTTTTAAACATTTTTTTCTAGAAGTTTTTATAGACATTTCAGAATATATTATTTCCAAAAAGTATTTTGAATACATTTTTCAAAAAATTATTTATAATAGTTATCGTAGCCGTATAACAAATGCACTAATTTTGTTTATATTGAAACAATTGTGTACATATTTATTATTATTTTATGAGCTGCGCGCCCTAGCTATTACTATTATAGAGTTAATAAATCTATTTGATTCATCTTAAAACTAATAATTTCAACAAAAATCTGGAAGACGGCCTAATTTATAGAATAAATGCTTTTTTGCTAAATGGTTTGAAACATTTTCTAGATTTTAATCGGTTTATGGTATTTGGCATGATTAGCTGAGCGCCCTAGCTATTGGAATTACGGAGCCAATGAACCCATTAGATTCATTATAAATCTAATAACTTCAACAAAAACTTGGAAATACAGGAGAGTTTGTATGGCTCCGACATCCCATTAATAATTATGCATGTATTTCTACGGAAAATATTTTAGATTTTTTACTTGAAAAATAAAATGCTTAAACTACTAAATCTACAAATGCTCATTGCTACCCAATCATCTACTATTATGAAAGATTTTCATATATAAATAGACATAAAATCGAAATTGAGTTGAACGTTTTATTGCGTTCTCATGTTTTTGTACTGATGGATATTAAATATTCTCAAAGAAAACTTCTCGGAAGTCTTAAAATTTATGCTGGTGGTTTGAGCGTATATAAGCTTCTTTCACTTTCTTTCAGTACTTGATCGGGGCTTGCAAAGTTTGACGGATGGCGCTTTACTTCCGACTTGGACTTCTGGAAGTTTATGTCACAATATTCCATTTTCTTTGAATTGAAAGCAAAAGTTATCTAAAATACATTTTGAATTGTAAAATTCAATAGTTATATTTTAAATAAACGATCGACAATAATTTTAATGTACAAAGCGTTTAATTACAGTATATATAATAAAATTAGCAGTAGATTTATAATTCCTATAACCATCAAATATATAACTTAAAGAATAAATTTTCTATTTCTATTGAATCTGGTTTCGTTAATATTTCTTCATAGATTATGAAAATTTTGTTAACAATAATATGATAAAATTGCTAGAAAAATTATTTATTAAAATTACTGTATATAAGTTTTGTACCTCATACATATGAAACTTTAGAGTTATATTAACTTAAAGATTAGAATTTTATTACTACATGCTTATAATACATTTATGAGAATACACTAGGTATAAGTATTATGAATAACATACTTCATTTAAAAATTGAAATTGTTTACTTTATAATTTACCTTGAGAAATAGGCTTATTGCTCTACAATAAGTTTTTAAAATCATAATCGCATTTCTAACATCTGCATAAATAAAAGTAAAAGTAAATAAAGTTAGCTAAACCTTGCAGAAGAAAGATAATATTTTATACAGTCTGATTATTCTTACATTTTTAAAGAAGAATAATTCAATACTTTCTATATTTAAATATCAAGAATTTTTTGTAAATAACAAGATTTAGTTGTAATTTTATATATTTTAAATGACTGTCAAACTTTATTAAAACTTGTATATAAATGAACTGATTTATATCTTTAACGAATCAAGATGATATACTGTTTTTTAGAGTACAAAGCACATATTGTCCTTTAATATGCTAGGCTTTTAAACGTCATTATCTAACTAAAAATAACGTTTTTTTTTTGTTTTATAATAAATTATTATGAAATTTAATGTTACAATTAAGTTTAATGTTGCATTAAGTAGATGCACGAATGTAGAAACTCGCAATGTTAATTTGAAAGCTAAATGTACTACTACTTGAAACTAATATTTTTGTTCCTGAATTAGCAAAAAAAGTGGATATATAGACACATTTTTACGTATATGTAAAGATTAGCAATCCCACCCAAGAAATTCAACAAAAATATTAATCACATTAAACTCCCCTCGCTCCTTCATCACTTTCAATCCTAAAAAATCTCTAATCAATCAGCCAGAACCTCCTTCAAAAACTCTTAGTCCCGACTGAAATGAAAAACCGACAAGTTTTCTTCGTCCAAGAAAAGCCAAGCTGCGCTCGCGACGAGCCCCCCAAGCGTGAAATAGGTATACTCTTAACCCGCTACTACTACAGTCTAGCCTGGCATCTCCACTGCCGCGGCGCGCGCGCTCCGCAAGTGCATCTACTGCAACTACTCGCTGCACTATTCGCTCGCTGCACTCCCTCTCTCTCTCTCACTCTCGCTCTACCAGTCGTAATAGTAAAAGACGAGAGAGCGCGGGGGGAGGGAGGGGGGAGGGCTACACACGACGCGCAGGTATATAGATCCGGCGTGTGCTGTGTGTCTACCTCCTCTCTCTTGCTCGCGCGTATTCACTATGTCCTCCCACTCTCTCTTTCGCTCTACAGTCGGCGCGCTTAGAGTCACTGCGAGGAGAGAGAGAGAGAGAGAGAGAGAGCGAGAGAGAGCGGAGCGAGAGCTATCCTAAACGCGCTTAGCTCAACGCGACTACCTCCTCGGCGCGCCTGCTCTCCGCCTACTTCTAAACAGCGTTTTACCAACAACCTACCTCGTAGACTCGCTCTCTCGGCCGCGCCGAGTTACTCTCGAGCCCGAGAGCGGGTTAACTCGGCTGAGCGGCTAGGGATTCTTGACCGGCGGCTACTGATGCGCTTAGTTGGAGAGAGAAAGAGAGAGGACGATTAGAATTTTAGAAGTGGGCTGACGAGGTTTTGGCGAATCTATTCGAGATGCCGTATATATGCAAGAGAAATTTTCGAAAGGATTTGAGACTATAGCTTGTTGTGTATGACTGATAACACTAATGTTCAACTCTGCGATGAGCCATTGACTATATTAGTAAAGGAATACAAGAGAATATTCGTTGAAAATACAAAAGACGCAATCGATAACAATCTTACGTAGAGATACACATTAATCACTCGTAACTATTGTTGAAAACAAATTTAGTTATTTGACTTACTATTACTATTGTAGAAAACTGATGCCTACCAAATTTCGATACATTAAATTTTAAAGTTATGTTGATTCAATTGATTGAACTTATTATATCTTTATATCTAAGGTAGTCTTGAAGCATATCAAAACATTAGTATAGAGCATTGTCACAGATACAAGAATGGGAGATCATAACATTTTTTAGTATGCTTTTATAGTATAAGATAGCTTATCTATACTTTATGCTAAATAAGTTTATACTTTCATAAGCAATTGATCATGAGTACATGATACGTCTAGTACATATTGAAAAAAATCTTTCACTTTAAATGAAAGTTATTTTTACACTCTTCTGAACATTGTAACATTCTATCCACTTATAATTTACCAATGAAATTTATTACGCGTGTATCGTACGTTTAATGTACCAATAATTTTTAGTACTGATCCGAAATTGTATATTAAATATTTAGGATTTATTGAGATTTTACCATAACTCCTGCAATTAATACTAAATATTTAAAAATCAATCTATAAATTCAGAAAATAAGCCTACTGGTGCAACGTGCATCTTCAGATACATATTGACTTTATCTACAGCTTTTGACTATTATATTATAAAGATGAATGAAAAAAATAATAATTAAACAATCAAAGTGATTTAAGTATCAAAGCATTTGCAATAATACACACTAGTTCGCTCCGAGAATATAACTCTATATCTACCGTTGTGCAACACGCGCGTAGATCTGGCCACTCGTCAGCATTTCTAATCTCCTGTAAACTCGGCGTGGCGCGCGCTCGCGCTTTCGAGTCTCCATTCGACTCGCGCGCGCGCGCGTGCAAATCTGCTCGCAACGATTTCTCGCTCTCGTCGCTGCGAAATAATCTCTATACCACAGTATTTATTTTTTTTATTGATTATAAATTTAAAAAATTATCTCCATCGCATTAGTAGGAAAATTACGAAAATTTAATACTTTAAAAAAGAAAGTAAAATTTGCAGTTTAAGAAGTTTTGGCAAATAGTGTCGATTCATCGAAAGCAATGAGAGCGAGTTAAAATTGTATGACGCTGACGTAGATGAGCCGCGGCTCAAGGCGAGATGCATAAGAAGGAGGAAGTAGCAAGCTTCCTCGGCTCGGCGAGGCGAGGCGGCGAGACTCTAAGCCAGCCGTGCAAGATGATTGCCTTGTACATCAATTTCTCGGGCAAGTAGAAACTAATCCGCGATGGTTAACTTACAATTTGGGATGCTCGCCGGTTACCTGCTTTGAAACGCGATGACGATCCTGAGGTCTGGAAACGGCTCTTCCGCCTAGCGCCCGAGTTGCGGCTTAGTCGAAGTGTACCTACAATGCGAAAAAGTGCAATCGTTTGGATTAGTTATGCTATTATATTTTAATGTAAATAATCGATAAAATTATCTCCCATGACGAGTTGAAATTTTATTGATAATTCAAATTGGAAATTCAATTTGAATTCAATTGTTTATAAACTCGTAAGAATAGAAAAGATTTATTATTTTAATACTTTTTTGTTCTAAGCCGTTTGCCATTTCTACACTCTGATCTACCACTGATAAAATAGTCGAGAGCTCATTATTTAAACTTGATTATTATTGTTATAATTTTGGTAATAACTATGCCTTATTTACATGGCATCGTTGGAGCTTAACTGAATTTAACAAAATTAAAATAATTATAAACATAACAAGTTAACAGAATAATTAACATACTTATTCTTGCTATATAAAATTCACGTTGATATAATTGCTAAAATTTAAGTGTTGATATATAATGTCTCGATACTTGCTAATAAAATATTATATGACTATTATAAACATATAATGGTCGCTGTGTCAGAGCAAGATTGTAAAAACGGAGATCAAAGGACGATAGATGTTGCTACAACAAGTAGAGAAATAATTTTCTGCATATGGTAAAGCTATACCTTGGAATCCAATTATTTCACCGTAAAAATTTAAGTACTTAAAGAAAAATAAAAGAAAAGAGCGCAAGGATGAACGGGACTACTTTAAGCTGCTATGCGTACCTTAAGATGAAGAATCGGGGCTATATGAAACAGAATAGTCTACATGATTATTGATGAAAGGCCATCGAAACCATATAAAGTGATTTTTATTAATCTGCTGCGCAAAAAAAAAACGAAAACATTATTTTTACTTAGAAAAATATTTCTTGTTTACTATCATTACAACCTTCAAGCCGTATACCATTTCAAAGCCTTTTTTTCTTTTACGTATCCTATTTGCATGTCCTGAAAACCCAAACGACAAATAAAACTAATCTAATCATTGTAAAAAAAGTAATAGAGGCTATTTTTCATAAAGAAAATTATCATCACAATGCCTCAGTTAACAATGATTTTCAACAATACATTTCAAAATAAATTACACACCACAAACGTGAAAAGAAAACGTGCTAAACAGCCGATTCTATGACTAATACATTTATAAATGCTATAACATTTCTTGTAAATTAAAATTGTAATCACACCCAATTATATTTTTTTATCATTCACTAAAGCGTAAACCTCATCAACGCACAAACAGCTAAAAAAGCAGGAAGTTCACCGTAAAAAGCGCCGCCATTTTTCCAGCCACGAACATAAAGAGACGCCATAGCGTGCGAGCGCGTGGCCCAATTTCACTTGGGCGCGCGCGCGCGCGCGTTCGGGGCGACTGCCATGACTTTTTTGGGGGAGGAGACAAGGGTCAGCGAGCGAGCGGCGCGGGAAGGATGATTTTTCCCCACACAGCGAGAGAACGAAAGCGTCGAGCCCCTCGGCTTCTCTGCTCTCCTGTTGGCTTACATGTTTTTTCTTTATTCAACGTTTCCACATATGATACGCCCACGCTTATCAAACGCGTCATTATGCATATAATACAACTAATAAAAGTGCTGAATCAACATTTTGCTTGAGAAGCGTGCGCTAGGATTTCGGAGAGTCCGTTTTAGTGTTAAATTCGTTAGGCGAGGCCTGCGATTGGCTGGCTGGTGAAAGCGCGCCGAGTTTTGAAACGCGCGCTGAGGATGTGGAACGCGTTATCTGACGGAGGAGCTGTTTATCAAGAGTTTTTATTGGGAAATAGCAGTGAAGTTGGTATTATTCTTGCACAGACATTTCTCAAGTATATCCTGCATCATTTTTCGTGAAATAAATTGATTAATTATTTACAAAATAAACGTTAAAATGTCATTTTTCTTATGACAGTTTCAGAAATCCGAAAAGTATATACGTGTCTTTTACTGTATTATAAATATTTTACATTTAATTAATTTTGAAAAAATTATCAATTTTAAAAAAAAATGCAGATATAAAAACTGAACTAATGAATTTCAAATATAGTTATGTAAATGCAAATATTTTTTGAAAAATGAATGAATCCAGCTTTACTTTGTTACTGATGAAGCTTTCTAACAAAAAAAATAAGTTTTTGAAAAAACATATAAAGCTAAATAATACTTATTATGATTTTTTTATTTTCGAATATTAATTATTCATTTTTAGTATTTTAATAAATATTTTTATCTATGGTATAGGTATATAATTTTATCACCATAAAATTTACCAGTTTTTTATAACTGAATATTTTTATACATATTCGTGAATTTTCAAAATATATAAAATCATTAAGATATTATAAAATTTTATCAAAATAAAAATTTTTATTCACAAAAAGTTAAGTTAAAATTTTTTTTACTTAAGAAATTACAAAATATGAAGACCAGCGTTTATATGTACACAAAAACGACGTATTTGCCTACCTATACACTTTATCACCTTCAAATTAAATTTTGCGGTGTCACGTTTCGCTCTCGTAGAGCGCGGCTTTGAAAGCTCTTTATGCAACTGCAGCTGCGTGCATGCGGCGTCTCTCGAAAGTGCGTGTACGCACAGCTTGGCCATGCAACCCTAGTAACGCGTGTGTCGACTCGACGACGTAATACGTATGACACACGTATCTTTGCGTAAAGATGACGATGCCGCTGTTCGTGTGTGCGGTTGTAAACGCGAAAGACGAGATTTCTTTTAATTCTTTTAAAAATTTTTAAGATTTATGAATAAAGTTATTATTTTAATTTGTACAGTGAAATAATAATTTTAATTTGCAAAGTTACTCGTGTAATTTAATTAAACATTTTAAGACTTGTTTTTCTTCTTCTGTTCTATGGCTTCAGCATGTTTTCGCAAATTAAAAGGTATTAGAGAAACGTTTGCAAGTCAGAACTTAAAGTTTGAACCGCTCAAATCTTAAAATCGAAAAGCTATATGTTTAAATGCTGAGAGAGCCTTCTTCTGGTTAAGAATGTTAGAAGTCATTAACGTACATTTAATCTTGAGTTATTTGAAAAATTGGCAATTTATATTATTGTTCTTCATTAGATTAACTTAACCTATAGAATTTTTGTGAAAATTGAAAATTAGTTATAAATTAATACAAGAGTTTGATATATCAGCTTAAGGATAAAATTCAATAAATTTGTACTTAGTTTTAATCCCTAAAAATCTGTCCAATTCTCTTCCAGGCGTCCTGAATCCCAAGTCAAGCAGCCTAAACCTATTTCGGCCATCCCAGCCAATCACCCACCCAGCTCGCATCCAGCCTGCCAACCATACTCAGGGTAGGTGCACCGCACGCTCATAGTACTCATGCGTCCCGTGCCGAGCCGGATCTAGCCGAGGTGCGCGCTCGCTCGCTCTTTCACTCGCGGCCGAAAAAGGAATGCGCGCGACAACACACGTGTACACAGAAAGCCTGCGCTCGCACATGCATACTCGGCAATAGGAGCAGCTCGCTCGGCGAGATCATGCTCCCCCGATAAGCCGCGCCCGGCCGGCAGTGCGTGAGCCTGTAAGCACCTTTCCCACCTCGCTGCGCAGGATACGTATACGTATATATGCACGTGTCCGCGGAGGTGCATGCAAACGCGCCGATGCAGATATAGCTAAGAGAGCGCTGCAGCGCATGCTGCCCCGTTCGCCGGGAGCGCGCGCTGCGCGTCCCCCGTGCTGCGGTGCGCCGCGCTCCGTAGGGCCCTTGCCGCCCACTGCCTGCAGGGGCTGTTGCCTTGGTAACGCCACGCATCCAGCCCCCTCGGGCCCTTATTTGCAACGCCCGGGCTCTGGCGGATATTAAGGATTTCTGCGGCTAGTGGCTGTTTGTTGAGAGAGCGGTGGCAGATTGAGACTGGATTTGCTTTTTTCGGATATGCTCGAGGATGAGCTATTGCTCTTGAGCTTTTTTTTTCGCTGAGGACTTGCATTTTCTGCTCGTTTTTAATCGATTTATTTTATGGATTGCGGATTAAATTCTTACTTAATACTGATATTACCGATAATTATTAGCTCTTTGAAATATAATTCATTGCATTTTTCATCGGCTTATCCAGCGTTGATCAATTAATTAAAACAGCTTCTAATTGCATCTATTTGAATAATACGCGCAGGAAAGAATGCTTTTATTTCTTTAATTAACTCTATAAGAGAAAGTCATCATTATATGTGTTAATTAGTATTGCCTACTCGTGGTAAGATGCTTTTTTCTATTAAACTGTTTTAATATCGAATTTCTTCATCAGTTATTTAAAAATTTGGATTTTAAATATCTGATAAATTAAAATTTGTTTCAATTGAATCATGAGTATATCTATATAAAAATATTGGAAAGTGATCTTTTTCTATCGTAAAATATTTCTGGCTGTGCTATCAAAACATTTCTATCAGTATTTTATACTTTTTACTTCGATCCTATAAATTTAAAATTTAAAATCATAATGAATTTTTTTCAGTTAATATTTTAAAATACTGTTCGTTTTTAGAACATCAGTAAATTTAATTCTAAATAAGATAAAAAAATTTAGTTATCCAGTATAAATGGCAAAATAATTGTATTCTTGTTCATCATGTTGATAAAATTGGATATATATTCCCTTTCACGCAGTTTCTCACTAAAAACTAAATGCATCTCTATCCATGAAATAATGACCCACCCTCCTCAAACATCCACTCATACAAGCTACTGACCAACGGCTCTTTACTTTTCCTTTCCTATCGTCTAGACTAAACTCTTACTTTCCTTGGCATGTACACTTCCACCGCCACTCGCTAAATCAACTCTCTCCTCTCCAGAATCCTCTATAATCGAGAAAAACTCTCTCATATGCATTCCGCACCAAGAGAATCACTCGCCGACTCGTATCCTCAAAGCCAACAACACTCTTAGCTCTGGCATTGGCTCACTCGCTCGAGAGAGCAGCTCTCTCTCTCTCTTTCGAACAGCTTGGACTTGGCAGCGCGCTCGCTTGAGGCGACGGTGCCGGCGAGCGCGAGGCCTCCCACGCCTCGACCTCCTGTCCATGATGCGACCCTAGTGAAAATTCTCGTTCTCTATTGTTCCACCCTAATTAATGCCGGGGATTCGTAGCCGTCTCTCGCTCTATCCGCTTCTCCTCACACCGCCTCCATATACACGTATATACACTTGCTCGGCTACACGTGCAGCCCCGATGAGAGACAAGCATGCAGGATGACGAGCACGCATATATGTATATAGCAGCGAGTGCGCAGAGAGAGAGACAGAGAGGGCAGGCGAAGAAAGGCCGGTGTTCCGACGCGGACACACGCGGACCGGCGACGACCCCGGCCGCATCATGGTGCCCTGTTACGCTTCGCTGTCACTTATCCAATATCTGTAAACAAAAAATGGTTATTGTCCCACCTAGAGAGGCCCGATTACGCGCCCACTGTAATTTCGACGCCCACCAATAAAGCCTCGAGTGCTGCAGCTGTGCTGTAGAATTTTACGAGCCGAGCGAGTTCCTCAGGCTTAGCCGCTGCTATTTCGGCGGATCACTTTTTTTAAGGAATTTTAGTTTCGGAAGTCGAGGGGATAAACGCGCTTTAGTTTCCTTAAAAAGTATACCCGAGCTCGTTTGCATCTTGATCATAATTTGCATATCAAAATTAATACAATGTTATCTAAAGCCTCGATAAAAAAAAAACATCTCAAATCAATGCAACCGATAAATCAGAACCACTACTCCTCTGAAAAAAAAAAAAATCTCCAATCCCCGCGCACTTTTCCCGCGCGTAACGCGTATCCTTAAAGTCAAGAGGCTCAGCCGCGGACAATTCCTATTAGACTTAGTTTTTTTTTAATACAACATGTCGCGAGAGCTACCAGGCTAGCATGTCGCGTCAGAGGTCGACTCGCCCGCGCCTACGCCGACTCGTGTTATAGGCCTATCGAGTTGAGTCTCCGCCTACTCCGTCGGTGTGTGGCTATATAGATGCTCTCTCGCGCGATGTCGAATCCGAGAGAGGCCGGGAGACACAAAGTCACCCGGCGCTTTTTCTGCTTCCCTGAGTCACGGCAAACTAACTCGCGTCCCTTCAGCATAAGTGCGCGCGCGCAATTGTCAGACGCGAGTGGGAATTTTAGTGCATACCATGCTGGTGTTTTTTTACTTTGCTTTCTGCTTTTCTGGCTACGGACTCTTCCGGCATATGAGATTAAGGGGATTTTTTTAATAGTAATGGTTTTCTTTGATTTAATATTGTCTTAATAATTTTGTTGAATTATTTTAATGTTATGTAATCTTTCCTCTAAACAGAAAGCGTACAGAATGTACAGACAGATATAATTAAATTGTCTATTTACACTTATGTCTTATAGCTTTATAGTTTTATTAATTAATTATAGTTATTTGATAATTAAAATTAACTTATAATTATTTATCAATAGTACATTTTTTAAGTAAATACGTCTATGCTATATTATACTTTACCAATTTTTTTCTTTTTAACAAGTACAGCTAGATCGGACGAGGAAATAGGTACATGGAAAAACGTATAAACCTCTCATGGTATTTGCCCCTTAAAATATTGCTTTGAATATCTCAAGTTCAAAACTACAATAAAAATCATATGTACTAAATTTATGTTAATTTTTTTTTATAATATTCGCTAACAAATATTATTTTCTAATAGTTTTTGTAATAGTAGATTTCGTAACAAGTACGTAAAGATGAAACAACTGAGTAATTAACGGTTCATCGTAGTGTTCATTGCAATTCAACTTTGTACACGTAAAAAGCACTCTGTGATAATAACAATATTATCATTATAAATATATGTGATTTAATAATTATTAAATACTTACTATATTATTTGTATCTAGTAAATTTTAAATATAAAAATCTTTCTTTAAAGTCGAATATAATAAATTGTAAGTTAATATAATTTAACGAAAAAGTCTTAACCCGCATAAAGATTGATTGCGTAGCATCAAAATCAAATTATTTCGCCAATTCTTTACTTGACTAAACGATGAAAAGATTACAAAAACAGCCTTACTAGATAAACACTCCAACCCATTCAAAAGAAGTATTCACCAGAATCGAATAACCGTAAAAACAGCCCTTCCCCAAAAGCCTACCTCCCCAAACGACAACCCAAATTTAAAGCTCAACTCGGGGGCTCTCCTAGCCGCTCGAAAGAGCACCGACGCCCCCATCGACTCCTAGCTCCCTGGTAATCCACACGCTCGTCTGTTCTAACCCATTACTTCGCGGCGCGCGGAACTCTGCTCGCGCGACTACTTTGCGGTGTGCACGCGACGCTTGATTAATGACGCGCTGCCTCGGCGCAGCGATCGCTAAGTATATAGTTATACGCGCCGGCCCAGCTAGCGCGCTGGACGAAAGGAACACCTGTGATGTTGATGCTGCTCTAATATCATTCAAACGAGAGCCCGCCACCTCCTTCCTTATTAATCTCGCCGATGATTTGATGAGCGCGCCGGCAAAGTTGCTTATTCCAAATGCGTTAAGGGGGCGTTATGGCTGCAGCGGGCTTTACCGATCGAGCTTTCTACCTGGGAGGTTGGAGCGCTTTGGGGAAATTTGTGTAGGCCTATGGGGAAGGATGCAGCTGTGAAGGGGTAGATACCTGGCTTTGATGAAGCCGTTTACGCTGGGTTGTAGTTGAAGCTAGAAGATGAGAATTTTTTTTAGTTAAATAGGTAGTGTTTTAAGCAATGTTATATGGTTAAGTTTAAAGTAAAATTAGACCTTATTCAATTAATTAGTGATTATTTACGAGTGTACAAATACATTTCTATTGTTTAAATAATTAACGAAATACTAGATTAAATTTTATACCATATTTTTTCACCACAGTTGGTCGAAAGTGCCACTTTAATTCTTGATTCAGAAACTGAAAAGAGGTACTTTTAATTCTTTTCAATATATTATACGTTTCTAGGGGGATTTAGGCAACTTAGAGTTCACGTAAACTGCTATCTAAACTGCTGATAAGTGAAAGGCTAGGATAACAAGTAGTTCCCGCGCAAAAAAATTTACCATCGCCGAAATATCGTAGATACATTGGGCGATACATCGGCCATTGATTAGCTTACTATTTCCATGTAAAGCCCAATGTTTCGCCAATATATCGCTAATATATCACCACGGAGTGAATCCGATATATCGTTCAGACACTCGCCCGTATATCGACCATATTTGGAAACAAACTAAATTATGATATATTTGTGCGATATATGGGCGAGTGCACTCGTTTAGACATGTCTAAACGATATATCAGCGATATATCGGATTCGCCCCATTGCGATATATTGGCGAAACATTGGGCTTACATGGAAATAGTAAGCCAATCAATGGCCGATGTATCGGCCATTGTATCTACGATATTTCGGCGATGGTAAATTTTTTTGCGCGGGTTGCTCTAAAATGGCCCGTTTCTACGTTTCAGAGTCGAGAGCAAAAACAATACTTTCTGACGTATGATGAAAAATAATTTACACAGATCTCGGAGCTGAAGGCAGAGATGATAAAGCAAATACTTGCTCTAGACTGATTCTCTTTTACTCTGTGTTGCTAAATATATGTTATTTGATTTATGAGACAGATGAATTCTTCGCGACGTAAAAAATGTACAATAATACTACATCAAAAATGAATATTTGCTATATTAACATGTATTTTATAGAATGAACTATTTACGTTTTGCAATACTTGACATATTAATACGCTGAGATTAGAAAAAATCCGTCGTTTGCCACTTAAAGGCACAGAATTTAAAATTAAAATTAAGGTTACACAATTCTGTGACGCAAAAGAATATTGACTAAATTGTTATCACTTAAATGTATATAGTATTAAGAGTCATTAATATTAATTTTTATAAGTGATGACAGCTAAAATTTTAATATACTAAAAAATATTCACCATCGATTATTTGAATATTTTTTAGTAAGAAAATAATAAATTTATTGTTTACGGCAAAGTCAAAAAATTCGAAAGCAACCCTCTCGTCAGATGAAGTCTCATGATGCAAACAACCCTGATCCCGGAAAAAATGCAAAGCACCTAATAAATGGAGAAAGCCGAGGAGGTATCCGAAAAAGCAGCTGACACCGCTCAAGAGGATAAGCAGACGCGTTATGCTACCTTATTGGGGGGGTCGGTCAGCCCGGCACTGAGCACATTCGATCCTACGGGCGTGCACAAGAGCCGCAAGCAGGAGCCGCTCTCGTGCGGCTTCCCCCCAGCTGTCGTGCAGCCAGTGATGTGTGTACACAACGTGCGTGTCATTCTCTGTCTGCTTCCGTGGGGGAGTCGAGCGCGAGGGCAGGGTCAGGGGGAGGCGCCTACCCTCCGAGGGGGATGAACGACCAGCGGGGCCCTCGTGTTACCCTGTTACCAAACCGCCCTTGTTTTCCAATAAATACAAAGCCCGAGCACTGAAATTTCGTGCCGTCTTGCGCCAGATGCGCTCCCTTACACTCGTTCTCCCGGCGCCGAGGGGTGCGCGTTATTTGTCAGCTGACTTTTTTTCTCGAGGCACACACATTCGCGGTGAGGGAGAGCTCAGGGGGAGGGAAAGCAGAGAGCGAGCCTCCTGGGCCCTATGAGTTCCTGGTTTATTTCCGGTGCACTTTCCGCGGTGGCGGTTTCTCTTCCTCCCTCTCGCTTTCGCTCTCTCTCTCTCTCTCTCTCTCTCTCTCTCTCTCTCTCTCTCCTTCTGTCTCTCGCGGCTTTCGGCGCGCAGATGGCTTGTCGCGCCGCCCGCGCGGAAGTCATCGCTTCTCGAGGCGCTTTACAAGCGCGCGGACTGCTGGCTCGTAACTTATCGAGAATAGAAGTGCGCTTCGGCGGATGTTGCCGCGACCTGGAAACCGCTTTTCCACGCTAACGCAATGGTTAATAATAGTTTGGGGGCGAGGAAAGAATCGCTGCTACCGTTTGAACTCTGCTTCGATCGGTAGTTTTTGATATTTGATTAGTTTATGTATATGATTCATAATTAAGATTTACCGGTGGTGGCTAATTACTTATGCTGTTTTTTTTACTGCCTTTTTTAATGCTGTTTTTTTTTTACTGTACTTTTAAAATATAATAAATTAAATAAAAACTTCTTTTTGCCTTCATTTGTGTAGGTTTAAATTAACGGGGCCATAAAATATAATAAACTTTTTTTTATAATATTCAGTGTTAAAGTTATTGAAAAAAATAATTATTTTTAGTGCTACTTTTTACATTGTTTATAATTTTTAAGAAAAGTAGTAATAACACTTTTTGAAAGTGTTAGTCCAAATATGCCTATAATTCAGGGTTTTTTGAAATATAATCTAATCAATCAATTCAAAGACATTTTGAACTAAGGTAATTTATCATTACCTAGATACTGTCTCATATAGTATTAATAAATACCTATAGCTATCAATATAACTACAACTATCTTGCTTCGCTCGAGCGAAAATGTTTCGCAAGACAAATAATTACTTATCACACCCGTATTGAAATGTACTATTAATTATGAGTTTAGATGTCATTTAATTAATATATTACAATACGTCGACACTATACGCTGTAAACGTGCTGGATTGATTTTGGAGCTACCTTGGTAGAAATTTCCACAACCAACTTTGAAAATAGGCTAGTGGACGTCTAATTCTTCATAGTTAGCCAAAAAATGGCCAAAAAATGGTGAAAATTTCTATCAGGGTATAGATATTATACAGAGAAAATCCCTGGTAGAAAATTGACTACCAGTTGCCCATATTATCCTAAATTTTCTGTTCAGTCGGCAGATTTTATCACATACTCTGTCCAGAAATCCCGTGTGCTGACGACGTTTTCTGGGCAGACTCTGCCCAAATTCTGTTAGAAGACGGCATGCGCGCGCATCTGCCTATTGGGAGTGCTGTAGCTGTCGTTTTCTACACAGAGTGACTTTTCGAGACAAGAGAGCTAAAAGCGTGATTTTTGATGATTTAGGATTTATATGCACAGCTAAGTATTTTTCCGCTCCGTGTTACGCTGCGTTTTGTATTTTATTTACTAGTTACTTCCGACTGAAA
>UELX01004741.1:0-16430 GCA_900480035.1 Eupelmus urozonus | reverse complement strand
GTTAAATTTGAGGTATACTCATTTGAATCAAAGTTTTATCTTGATCTAATAATCTTATATTTACAAGTTTTACTGTTTTTCGTAAAATAAAATTTCAATAAATTTGATAATAATGACAGTTTTCCACACCACCCAACAGGGGTACTGTCATCGGTACTTTTCATCGAACATTTTATAACAAAATATAAATAATTAACGATGCATTGTACTTTAAGGTTCCTTGGTTTTTTTTTGTTATATTTTAAATTATTATATAAAAAAACATAATTATTGTAAATAATTTTAAGACATGTTAAAATTAATTAAAATGATTTCATTATTTTCATATAACTATTTAAAATAAAACAATGGTCACCTCACTTGTAGCCTTAGTCGACCATGGGGTCTATATATCCTACCTCCTTATACCATAGACTCCACCTATAATCCATCCACCTCCAACAAAGATACGCAAATCCAAGCAAAGTTTCAAAAGTCACTCTCTATTACTTTGTAAAATTTGTTAATACTTTATTTATGTGTATATAACAAATATACAAACTAATTAAAACGTATATCTTTCAAAACTTTGTTTAAATTTGTGTATCAGAATAATTATAATAATTTATTGTTCTTCTATTAAATATTATTGCAACATGTCTTACAATAATACAAAAAAAAAATGTATTATTATTATGATTATTTTACATGTGTATGTGTGATTGTCCCGTAAAATTTTTAAAATCTAAATATTGTAAAAAAAAGGTAATTATGCTAAGAGGAGACTGAATATTTCTATTTTTGTTATTTTTATCTTTTCGTTATAATAAATGAACTAATTATTTTTATGTAAAAGTAATCATTTTTTCATTTTGAATTTAGAACAACTGAACTACTTTATTTTAAAAAATCCTTTGTAACGGACAGAAACAGCGCTCCTTTTTATATAAAACAAAAATAGATATTTTTAATAGAAATATGTCAAAATTTAAAGGAAAGCCAGATAAGAAATCGGTTAAATTGTTTTAATATTTGACTAATGCAATAATATTTATAAAAGAAAGCACTCCGAGCTCTTGGCACGAGTTTAGTGCATGTGCACCTATTACCTAGATTCTATATCTAGTAGGAAAAATTATCGATTTTCCAAAAATCTACAAAACGCGCAGGTGGATACAGCGTCCGTCTGTGGGCGTTCGGCTATGTGGCGCAACGCTGGGAGTTTGTCTTGTTAAAAGGAATATTAGAGTTAAAATCCGGAATTTGATTCAGAATTTGATTGACTTGTTATGCTTATTTAACGGGTTGAGCTGCATTCGTTGCGCGGCGTTATCATAGAAAGAAACAGTTCGTTGTTTCATGACGCTCATGGAAGGGGGTATTAGTTTTCACTAGCGATAAATACCCGAACGAGGGCGCGAACTAGAAAAATCTTTGTCTGGCTTTTCTATTATAGAGGTTTGAATTTTTCTTAGTTCAGGTCTCATTTGACGAGCGAGAAGTACACATCGTATGCGATCGATCCGAGTTAATTTAGAAGTCACAGGAATATTTTGAATATATACAAAAACAATGGTAAAAGAAAGTTAAAATGAAGTTTAAATATACATTATTTCAATCCTCCACATATCTTATTTTTTTACTTAACAAACTTATGATATTTAAAAATTCTTTTGTTCAACTGCAAAATCATATATATTATTTTTGTTGTGCTATTTTTGACCTTTTTTTATCAAAAATTCACTAACAACTGGTGGGAAAAGATCGTAACCGTCCCGCTAAATCTTGAAAATCAAAAGATAATTGAAATCCTAATAAGCATAAACAATTATAAAAACTGTCTTTGAGCCACTTTTCTTTCATAAAAAAAGAAACGAAAAAGTAAACATTAGCAATTTAAAATCGGTTTACTACATCCAAAGATACAGGAGTGTAATAGACACAAATACGTGTACATGCAAAAAAATATGCGCGCATATATATAATCGCTCGGATACACATATAAACATTCATACAGTTATTTTTCCAAAAATAATGTTTTTTAGTGTACCGAAGAATGAGGTTAATTGAGAAAATTGCAAGTTGTTGTTATTAAACTCTTTTCTCTTCTTCTCGAGCATTTTATTTTTATTCTAGAGCATTTACGACAGTATAACAACTCACTCAAAAAGCCCTAAAAAAGAATTTTTTTATCATTTTCATTTAACTATTTTTCATTTTGTTTTTCACCAAACGTGCTTGGAAGATGTTTTTGAAGTATTTTCAAAAATTGGTTTATTTAAAGATTTAAAAAACTTGGCTCATGTAGTCAAATGTAAATGACATAATGACCATAAACAATAGTAATAGTAGTAGTGAAAAATAACGTATCCGTAACAAAAATTATATTTCCGTTAAAGCTATCGCGCATAGTCACTTACTCCATATTCTCGAGAAAACGCTTAGATTTAAAGCTGTGCTCAGCCCTGCATACACATATACCTAACGCGAGCGCGCCCCAGCTGGTCCACGTTTCATGTTTATTGAATTTCCGCCGACATTAAAACGCGATAAATCACGCTTCGTGACGTGCGTGCCCCCTCTTCCTCACCACTACTTTCTTTCTGCACACAAATACGCAAAGCAAAATCTTTTCAATTGATCGCAATTTTTTCTCCCTTTCACGTTTTTTTTCCCTGTTGATAGTAATGCCTTATCTGTATTTTTGCCGCATGATCTGGTTCTCGCTAATTTGGGATATGGTCGCTCGATCGATCGTATACTTTTTGTGGCTCACTAATGAACCCGAGCTTGTGGAAGAGTTTTGCACATGATTTTCGTGGAATGATATCGCAGATTGAATGTGCCGGGGAATATGTGCGTCATATCTAAACGTTATGCTTGAGATTTTTTAGAGAGACGCTTTTAGGTACAATCGCTTTTTGCGTTGTAATCGACGGTGCTATTTTTAGGTCGGAATGAAAGGGGACTGTAGTCAGAGACAGAGGTAGACAGAGACTAAACAAAATTAATGATGCTCGTAATTTTTCATTTTCGTATGATTTAAAAAGTTGTTATTATTATTATCATCATTATTATTATTATTATTATTACTATTAATTGTTATTTGGATGCTATTGATATTAATTTACATTATTATCAGTCTAATTAAACTTTCTTTTATTACCGTTCATCAATTAAGAATTGTTCTTTAATGTGTTAAATGGGTGTCTGACTAAACGGCGATCATATCTACTTAAAAATTTATAATTTACTGTTTTAAGCAATTCTATTATGCAGCAACCAATTTGACCTACATTTACTGACCTCATCTTTCAAATTTTTTTCTTGAATTCATAAACATTAAACATAAACATTCATTGTAATTAACCTTCATAATAATGCATCTTTCTGATCTCCAGCTCTAATAATAAACATATTTATAACGACTTTTATTAGAATACCAGAACTACTTTGCATAAAACAGTGATAAACGAATACCAAAAATTTAAACGATCATTTTAAAAAATGCGTTTGAACTAACCCATTTCACTAATAATGCATCGTTAGCGTATCTCGAGCAATTACTTCCTCTCTGCAAGTCTTACGAAGCGCGCTCGGCGTATCTCAAGCGACGCACAATGAGCCCGGGCGCCGTGCATTGAAAGAAACGCACGACGGCTTTCGAAACGCCAATTTATCTGTGTGCTTCGAATAATGCAGGCTCTCTTTCAGGCAGCCGCTCTTTGAAAAATTCTTCGCACGTTCGAAAAATTCTCATTACGCGCCTCTACGCTGCGCGCTCTCCTTCTATTTCTTTTTGTCATTTCGAGGCTGCGTGCGGCGTTCTCCTTATTTCAGCGGTACAAAGACACAGGCATATAGCGCTCATCTTGCTCGCTTTGAGCGAGCTCAAAAAGGCTGATTGCGCCCCGTTTTTGAGGATAGATAACGCGTGAGTTACTAGCGAATCGATTAACGTGTTTTTGCATTTGGAAATTAAATTGTTAGAGATGACGTGAAATAGTTGAGTTTGGAGAGTGAAAAGAAATTTTTTGGAGTTGACAAAAAGTGATAGCTGTGAGGGATATTTTTGAGAAGAATGCAATAGCATAAAACAGAAATTAATAGCAATAAAATATCTATCATACTCAGAAAATATATACAAAGATTTTCTTTTTGAATTTACATAATTATATATCTATATATCAGATATTATATAGCCACAGATATAGATGCATAAATATTTATTTAATATTTATCTTAATCGATGGAAACAACTACTTTCGATCTAATAGATGTGTTTAAATGTATTTCTTGCAGTCTGCTTGTAAAATTTAAACAAATTTTTGATAAATATACACTTAAATTTAGTTTATTGTATGAAGGACAATACTTAACAAAGTGAGAATCATTGTTAACTTCAATCGAAAAGAATAAATAAAAGATAGTCAATGACAAAAAGTAAATATATAAGCCACGATATGGACTGTAAAACTTTGTTTATATTTGAATTATGATTTTACAGTACACAATAAAGAGTACATATATCGCTAAAAAGTCATAATAAGAATCTGACAATTTTTAATTTTTATACACTATTGTTACTGCGAACTATCGTAATTGAATTCCTTTTAAAAAGGTTTTTCTTTCTTATCGAAGTTTTGCAGCTTTAGTCAATAAAATATGTTTTCACTTGCGAAAATTCGACAAAAAGAAACTATGGAATTTTTACTCCTCGAAAATTGAATTATAAATTAAAAGATTAGAAAGACTTACTACATTCTCTCCTTAATATATTATTATATAAGAAATATTGATAAATCATATTTTAAAACTTATTTTTAAAATGAAAAAGAATTGATTGTTTCATTTATACTCTACATTTATCATCCACTTTTTATTTATTTAGTTTTTTAAAGTTGATTCAAATTTAGAGTTTTTTAAAAATCATTTTAGCATGTTGTTGAAAAAATGCAGCAACTAATTAACATTCAATTCTATAGATCAATATATATTTATATAAATAATGTTTGGATAGTACAGAATGCAAGGTCGGCTGAATCTGCAATATTAAAGATTCAGAATAAAAACCGTTTTTCACATATAAGAAACTTCATTTTTAAAAGTCACATTCTTTTTCACTGAGCCATCCATATTATGAACAGTTTCTGATTATTAATCTTAGTAAGTTAGCGCATAAACTGTAATCAATTTCTAATAAAAATATATTTATTAAAAACGTTTTTACAGTTTTCATAATAATTTATTATTTATAAAGGAATAATATTTTGGAATCTTTTATTTATAGAATATTTTGCTTACGTTTTCAAATCTCTTTCAGTTTCATGATTTACGACATTTAGCCGACTTGCAGGCAATTTAGATCTCGTTGAAGATGACTGCGACATATTTTAAAGTCCAGAGAGTATCGTTGTCATAGAATTACATAGATTCTGCTTTTAGACTTACAAAATATTAAGTTTCGTATAAATTGATTAACATATAATTTAAGAAAATTTACATTATAAATTAAAAAATTTTTTAAGAAAATTTTTTACATATTTTTGTGGTAATTTAGCCTCTTTTTAGTCACATTTTCTTTTGCTTTGCAGCTTTCAAAGGACTTGGCGTTTTGAAAGCTGAAATACTGTCTTTCGCTATATCTTTCAACTTCAACAACAAAAGCCGGTGTAGAAAAGGAAAAGGCAAAGCAGTAACTCGGCACAAATAGATCGTGATTTTAGAATACATATTAGTTTTTGCTATCGGTATGTATCCAGTTAATAAAATCATCTTAACAAAATTATGCTATAACTTTAATTCATAAATTGCTGTTGATTAGTTTCTGCAACTAGAATGTAAAATAGCTAATATCTTTCTAAACTGTTTTTTCTATAAATAAACAAGTTAATATTTAATTTAACTTTATTTTATATTAAGTAATATTATAATTTACCAGTACTTTTAATTGTTCAAGTATAAGTTCATTTTTTACAATTAGCACGATTAATTAAATTCTCTTCACAAATTCTTCAGCAATTTGATGCAAGATACTGTAAGAAAAATAAGCAAGAAGAATTTTAATGTAATAACGGAAAAATCAACGATGCCGGAAACTTAGCTGGATTATCGGGGAGAAAGTTTATCGTTTTTCACAATTTTAGAACCAATCATTTAACGTATACTAGTTTAATTAATTTTTATTACATATTATTGCACATTTATAAAAATGTATTAGGTTTATTATATACTTTATAAATTAAAGCAAATATATTTAACATAGTTGCTTTATCTTCAAACCGCATACTCACACGTGCACATTTTCAGGATCCAAAAAATTTATTTTCTAGGAGGCTTTTCTGCCATTTGCATAAGTCGCAGTGTCGTAGCAAAGGTAATGTTAAGAGGCGTGTATATAGGTAGCTATTTCACGAGTCTCCGAGTTTTATGCGCATTTTGCAAAATGTCTTCGGGTATACCGTATACGAGCAGTGTTGATATAATGTAAAGCTTCTCGCTTGTATTCTGTGGACGCGCCATTTTTTCCGTGCCATTATTTTTATATGATGGTCTGCTGATAAACTATCAAATATTCATTATAAATTATTGTAAAACGTAACGTAAGTGTATATTTAAAACAAGTGAAATTATTTGTTCAATAAGCAAGCAAAATATGATAGACTTTTTCGGTTTTTTCATTTGGCTAAATATTTAAGAAAACATTTTAAAACAATTTTTGAAATTTTCTTTATTTTTAGCTAAGAATTAAAAAATTCATTTCTACCAATAATAAATTTTCTGTAATTTCATTGTAAATCAATCCTAGTGTCTAGAAGGGGCAAAACAAACGTTTTGCACAATGTATGTCAGATATATAGATGTGCATGTGCACGTGCGTGTATATCTGCTTGTTTATGATACTTTTTTTTATACCCCGTCGTAATTTCTAAATTACTTAATGAATAAATTGTTACTAAATTTTGTACACTTATTAAAATTCATTCTCTAAATTAGGCTTTGTAATTTAGAAAAAATTGTAATTTTTTTCATGTTCTTTTTTATGTGTACTTACAGAAAGAGTATCCCACCTTTAGGTTAGGGATTGTCCTCTTTATGATATTTTCAGTTGTTAAAAATGGAGTGAGCAGGAATTTTAGACTATCAAAAACTCAAATTCTTGATGTTTTTAGCATTATTCTAAGAAAATATTAAAATGAATGCTATTTTCAAATATTTTTCATTCAATCTAGAAAAATTATCTGTACATTTATAAAAACAAAATAAAACTGAAAAAAGGATATAACCTTTTCTTTGTTTTTTGCTAATTTAATTTTAATACTTTCTTAAAATAAAGCTGAAAATATCAATAACTTGAATTTTTAAAGCGTTGGGATCTAAAAATCTAGCTTTTTTTTAATTATGAGACATATTTCAAAGTTTAAACAATATCCATAACAAGAAGTGGTGTTGAGCCAACCTTGTTATCGAAAATCTAAGAATCCATTTCTTCGCATTTAATTACTGATTTTTGAAAAATTTGTCGATGACAAGTTATTGTTTCAATAATGAAAACGTCGTGATATTTTAAAATTAAAAATAAAATAAGTAACCGGGTTTCCGCATTGCGACAATTTAATAATTCTTGATTTTACCAATTAACTTTAACAAATTGAACTTTAACAAATAGTTAAATTTTCAACAATTCAAGCAATGGACGTTGGGGTAAAAACAATTTTAAAATATTTTGTGAATGAATATATATTTGATAAATCTATATTCGATAAACCTATTTATAAATAAAAAATTTTCAATATTAATTATATTTTGATAATTAGGCTTGTAAATAAACACAAAAATAGATAAGTATGTATTAATCCAAATTTCATATTTTATCGAATTACTGCAATAACGACCGATTATTGATAAAATAGAAAAATGAGTAAGATTCAGTGAATAAATTTACGAAGAGAATTTATCAACTTTTATTTAAACATCATAATGTTAAATAAAAAATAGTTGAACATAAAATTTCTTTAAGAATATAGCAGAGTTAGTTTTATATTTACCATAAATTTTAAATAAAAACTATGTAGATAAAAATATTAATTTTTGTAGTAGTTTTATGAGACGTCAATATGAGACAGCTATGAGGTATAAAATAACACTTATATATCTTTTAAACATGCTAAAAGCGAAGTTGATATATTTACTTTAAACGTTACCCCGACGCGTAGGACCTTTAATGCATGGCACGAGTTACATCTGACATTTTATTTTTTGACGATATTTCTAAAGAGGAAATTCTTCCTAAGAAGTAATATGGTTGCTAAAATTTCTTTTTATATTTCCGCATTCGAAAAATATTACTTAGGCTGACAAATTTTTGTTATAGATAAACTGTGTTATGTAAGTAATTATTAAAATTTATGAGCATTTTAATTTTTGGCACATTATTAATATAGTAATTAAAAAAAGTTATGAAAAAAGGCTAAAATTTAATAATTTTTTAATTTTTTAGAATCTCAGATTAAGAATATAAAATTAAATCATGTTTTCTAATTATTTACTTTTTTATTCGAATTGTTTCAGTTGTAATATGTTTCTTTTTAGTATCAGTTTTTTAAGTAGTTTCAAAACAAATATAATTAAACACTTTATTTGAGAAAAAATATCATTTACTTTATCATTTTTTGTAGTATAATCTTATTAAAAAAATATTTTTTAAATAAAACAGAAAACAATTTTCAGCTAACTAAAATATTATTAGAGTAGTGAGCGTCAAACCGTTATATAAATCTCATCAGGAAAATAAGTTAAAATGAATTTTTTCGCGATTACAATAATAATTACTCGTAAATACAAATCAAAATACTATATAAATCTATTTTTACACTAGTTCTACAGAAAGAAGTTAATTAAAAATATTTTTCGAAATCATACAATAATGATAAGGTAGGGCATTATTCGTTAAAATCTTGATTCAGTCAAAAAAATTTTTTGAATTTATTTAATGATTAATCGAAGAAGGTAGATTAAAACTTATTTTGTCACCCTGTATTGGATCTTAGTCTTAGTAGATAACAATAAAATGTTTAATAATAATAAACATTGATTTTGTTTATCTTAAACCGTTATAACAAAAGGTTACAGTAAAAAACATTTCATGAACTTTTATAAAAAATAATCATTACTTTGAATTACGAGGCGCGTGGTTTTCTCACGAGAATAATATCGGTCGCACGTGGAGAATGAACAAAAACGCGAGGGACGTTCACTGTTCTCAAGAAAAATTGCAGAACCAGAGGATAAAAGAGCCCACAAGTGCGCTTGTACGGGAATGCGAGAGAATGGTGAGGTTGATAAAATCGGTGCTGAGAGAAAGCCGAAGGAGATCGTATATACGAAGGAAATATTATTGATACTTTTTATTAGCGATTTAAGGGGATTTCTAGGAGTTTTATTCGATTAAGTCTTTATCGATAGTTGCTGGTTTATGGATTGAGAAGCGTTACTTCAGCTATATTTTTTATACCATCATGTAGGTAACATTATTTTTTAATTATTTTGAAAATTAATCTAATTTGCCTTTTTATTTTTATTTCAAAAGAATTAAGATTAGTAAAAAAAAATAAAGATTTATAGCACGAGTTAACAAAATAAAATATAGTAACATCAAAGAAAATCACACTGAAAAAATTTTATAGAAAGAAAAGTACTGTTTTCAATGAAAAACGATACACAAGAAGCAGAAGAATGAACAATCTAAAAAGAAAAATTGAAGTCACTATGTGAACGTGGGGACGTCGAAGCTTTTGAATTATACGTGTAGAGCAATGTGTACCAGCGGTCACTCCGCTATAGACAACGGCAATGGGAGGTCGTGCATCTTTCGACGAAGGATGACCCATTTTAGAGATAAAAAGAGTAGCCCGCATCGTTGCAGAAAATGAATCTATTAATTTTGTTTATTTTAGCACTAGATTGCCGGTGAATTTATTACGTTCAGTAAAATTAGGAGAGCTAGTGCTTCTTTATTCCACCTTCGTGGCATTAATCCGGCGATTAAAACCATCAAATTATATGTCGATAAAGATTATCATTATGCATACTAAACGTTTAATTAAACACTTTATTAAATTTAAATTGCCGTAAGCATAAAAAAACGTTTATAATTATTGCACACACATGCACATACATTTTATAAAATTTGTGAATTATTCTAAACCTATAAAGTTATACACTTATACATGAGTTCTCAGGCATTTTTGATGTTTTTTTTCTTCATTTTTTATAAATAGCATAGAAATAAGAAAAGTTCATATTAACTTACACAAGATACGTTCCCTTCGTAGCAGGTAGAAATTCTTCGCGGTCTATGGTACATGTTTCGTCACCTACTTCGAAGCTCACGCTGAAGTATTCACTACTGGATACCTTGAAACAAACGGAAAATAAAGATGTTTTATGTAATTTTGCATTATTTGTACGAATCATTATATAAAAAGGCAAATGTAAATTAAATAGAGTGTTTGCTTTTTTACAGCCAAATGCTCCAATTATTAATCAAATCTTAACCTTTGTTTTTTTATTGTGCATCTTTTCTTTGAAATAAGAAACTCAATGTATTTTGTCAAAAATGCAATTAAAATTAAAATATCAGAAGTTAAATTTTTTGAATTTGAACAGTAATGTTTTTATTCTGCCAAATCTGCGATCTTGTGATTTTTTTATTCTAAGTAATAAACTTTGAATTCGAATATTTAAAAATCTAATTTTTTGAATTATATCTGCTCGGTCTACTAAATGAGCAACACCCATACTTGTCTATGATTTTACACTATTTTAATAAACCCGTACATTTGATTGTACTGTCGCTTAAGTTACTTTAAAAATACTTATATTTCATATATATATATATATAATATTTTTATTTTTATTTCTATCAATTATTATCAAATTAGAGCAAAGGAAACAGCAGAGTAAAATCTTACTAAGAAAACATAGTAAATACAGTACAAAAATAATGAAAATGATGATGAGAATAATGATGTACGAAAAGAATAAATAATAATCTATTTTTATTATTACAAATGTCTTGTAAATTTACTAAAAATTATATATTTAATGGATTAATAAAATATTAAGCGATATATTAATGAAATATGTACGAATTTACAGCTTATATTTGGAACGGATATGTACAAAAACGATAACCCACAGCCTTATGCATTATCACCAATTGCTACTTGCTTTGTGTCATCCCGGCATTATATCGATTTTCCCTTTCTCCTCTCTTGTATTGTAGGAGAACAGACGAGATAGATAGAGAGGAAGGGAGAGAGAGGGAGAGAGAGTTAGCATCGCGTCCTGTAGGGCAAGCGCCCGCAAATAATTCAAGTGTCACAGACAAAACCCTTCTATTGCTGATCCGTTGCGTCAAGTGCTTTGACCGTTACGGGCGCCCTTTCAGCTCGTGAATTTCGGTATGCGTTATGTTTACGATAATTTACAAGCTAGGTGTCGATATTGCGTTTCGTATAAATTCAATTCTCAATTTCCATCAAAATGATCTGTTTGGACATTTACTGAACAGAAATAAGAGAAATATTTCTTATTTATTACTAAATGTGATAAACTATTGACTTTATTGAGAAGTATAATAAAAAATTGCTTTCCACTATGTAAAAGTAACCATGTAGATTAAATTTTTAACTTTTTATATAAAATAAATTAAAGGGAATATTATACTAGATTTCACACGATTTCAAGAAATAATGTTATACATTCATGGAAAATTTTCATATAGAATATGATCATTAATTCAGCATCAAATAACCTTTATTTACTGTAAATGCGCGGATAACTACAATTAAGTGCTCAAACTTGTATGACTTACGATAGGCTATAATTAATTATCAGAATTTGAAAAGACTAATAATGAAACTTCTATTATAACTTCAACCATAATTTAAAGTCATTACTAGATTAATGACGATTTTATCTTAACTTACTGTTTACTAATAATGGATATACAATATATCTATAATTTAATAGAAAAAATTAATTATAATAAAAATTTAATATTATCTATTACACTTTTCTCCTAAAATAACGGAGGTTTCAGTAATCGGAAATTTCAATAGTACTTTGATTCTCGATTTTAAGGTCAATAGGACATTAATATGTTGACAGTATTACTGTTAATGTAATACAATGTACTGCACTAGGTTAGGTTGTTCACTATATTCTAAATTTACGTATTTTATCACTATTTATTGTACTACGTATGACGATATTAAAAATGCAAAGGCTTTAATCTCGAAATATATATTATGCGCCGACGGAATAATTCTGGTTATGTGGTCTTCGCGTGTAAGTGAGCCCAAGTGGAATGCGCAGAAAATTTTTTTCTGAATTCAATTTTTAATTATTTAGTAGGAGAAAGTGGGCTAACTGTTACGCAGAGTCCGACATTCAATTGTACATAATGAACTAGTTAAATGAGTTTTGGGTAATATTTGATATTCTGTAGATAAAACATAGCATTGTTAATATATATGTGTAATAATCATCTGGCACAAATCTAATTTTCTAAGGCATATACAAATGAAATAAAAATATGAATCGTGTTTCATCTGGTCCCATTCTCTTCTATAAGGGCTCTTCTTGATTTTGAGGACAAAATATTGCTTAGTTTATTTAAGAAAAAAATGACAGTGTTCTGTCAGACACGGACCTGATTTGCTGTATCGCATATATACGCAAGAATAGAGCATGTTATTCCCAGGTAAATAACGCCGTACTTCGTGTTTGACTGAAGGAAAATATTAACATTTCTTTAGATCGAATTGTATTAAAAAATGAAAATCAATTAGCACACTATAAGAATTACTTTATATAACACATGTATGAGTTTCTGCCATGAAAACCAGGGTTATAGTGAACATTTTCAAATCAATGAACAATAGAATGAACTTTATACTCGCTGCTTTAATCGTCTATTATTTATTATTTATTGTCAATCATCTATCATCTATTTCCAATACTCAAAAATGAAATATGAGTTTGAATCTAACAAAAGACTGCTTTCCATATCAAAAAGTAATAAATTTTTTTTGTATTTTATGCAAAAAATGTGGAATTTAATGGATGTATTACAGTAAGTACTGCATATACCACGAACACGTAGACTTTCATGCCGTCGTGTGGTTGTTGTACTTGTCTCGGGTTCATGTTAACTACAAAATACTGTTTTATTTACCTTTTTATTAAAGAAATAAGATAAATGAATTGCAGCAGATGTGAAAATATAAATACACACACATACACACACACACACGCGCGCGCGCACGCATTCACGCAGACACATACATACACGCACGCACATACAAACGCATAAATGCACACACGAACGCACGTGTACATGCACACACGCACACAGGCACATACACATTCATGCACACACGCACTCACACAATAATAATATATTCTGATTCTAAACACTTTCCAACATATTTCTAATAAGTTTTAAAAAAAATTATTTTCCTATCGGTAGAAGATTTTGTTGGTAAAGTAGTAAAATAAAAATATCATTAAAAGATAAAAAAGATAAATTAATTTTACGTTAAGTTATTCGCAATGATTTAATCAAAAAAATGAAATACATAATGAAATATTTTTCGACGAAGAATAGCAAAAAATGAGTCAATCACCGGAACCGCGTCAATACTGCATCCAAGCTCTCCAGCCTGACTACGTCGCCATTAAATTTCAAATCGCTCATTCCGTTCTATTTCTGCTGGTCATCAAACCACTCTTTCATCTAGTTCCTAGCAATTTTCATTCTCCATCCCCCCTTTCCCTGTTCCCAGGAATTATCGGCATTTATTTATTGATTCGACAAGGATAAAAATAAAAAAAATCTAGGGAGAGCAATCAGCGGGAAAATTTTTCAATGGCATAACGATCTCTCGATCGTTTCCTTTTTGAAATGACCGGCAATTTTTCTTTATCGTGGTCCACAAATGCTTTATGATTTTAGTCGCATGCGCGCAGATATCTCTCAATAATCGTTTGCCTTCCGAAACCACCTGTTGTGCACAGCACGAAGCTTCTGCTACTCATGAGTTCTTCTAGATGGCGAGAAGAAAAGCGCTGCCACTTTCGCAGTGAGGATTTTCGAGACGCCGTTTTCGTGCAGATTAACTAGCATGTTAGGCAAACATGCGTAGTGGAATTTTAACTGTAAATTTTAATTAAATTAAATACAATTACACTCCATGTTTGCTTTTAAGAATAAAGTGTCGAAACTGAGATCTGAGTGTGACGTTGCGATGCCAGAATATAGACAGAACTGGAATTTGTTTATTTTAAACGTCGTTTGCTGAGGTACCCGACCATTAGTAATCGATCGGATATTCCGTCGAGCCACAGAAGAATGGCCGCACTAATTGGAAGGGAAGATAGTTTTCAACGGTGTCGGCTCCTTGTCTTTGCTCGATTTAAGGTAAGCGATATGGCGTTCCCCTAGCTGATCGCATCATCAATCTAACATCCCTAAGCTCCGTGCTGGGCTCTTCTCGTGTGTCACGCAATTTGTGAGCGAATCTTTGACTCATAGAGATTGTACGACCCAGTCATTACTTGAGTTTTATGAGCATACCTAAAATTATTTTTCTCATTTTACGAACATTGTAATTTGATCAATAATGATTTTCATATCAGTTCAATTGAAATAAAAATTTGTTGCTGGTTATGAAGCCGAAATCCAACGGATCGGATAACAAGAATATCAAGACTAGAAAATCAATTTCTTTTATATCCTTGCAGTGATGGTTTTTATATATATATTCTACGCTGTTTTTGCATATAGTATTCTATATGTAGCATATGTATTTTAAATGTATGAAATAATACTTTGATTAAAGATTGAAATATTATATACAAAAAGTTTTTGTATACTGATTCATGGATATTTCATTATAAAATCACTATTATATTACTATTTGAAACTTTTAAATTTATTAATAGATTTACAAAAGTTTAAATTTGGTTTATTAAAATCATAAATTTTAAATTTCTACGGATCATTTAAACTTTGAAATCGTATTTAACTTCTTTTCTAAAAAAAACCTTACGGTAACATCACTCCAGTTCCAAACTTCCCGTCAACGTTTTCAAAGTTGACTGCGATCGTTGTCCGTCCCGTTACGGGTGTCAGAACCCAAGCACAGCTTTTCTCGCTAGCAGTCGTTATTCGTATTCAATGCGTCAGCAGTATCCTGAAGTGTGAGATCAAGTTACAGCGGCGCTACTGCACTGTCACGTGTGATAACACAGTTCAATAATATATTTTTTGACTTTCTTACGAATTCTTCAATTTCGGAATTGGTATAATTTGTTCTTTCTGAAAACGTTGCTAAATTAACTGAGAATAATCCAGAAACTAATTCCTTTTTTAATTTTTGACGTTTCAATTATATCAAACTAGAACTTGCCTGGTATAAGGCAGTTCATTTTTACCAAATGAAAGCTACTTCTACGTTTTTACTCATTTATTATTCTTAACTATTTTGCGGATGAAATTAGCTCTCTCTTTCTCTCTATTTTTTGCTATTTCTGTTTACATCCTTTCTTTATTTAAAAAGATGCTCCAGTGGCCAGCTAAGGGATTGAGCTCTGCACTTACTGTGATGTGGTCTTGGCTTTTATTGATCCATTGACTGAAGGCAGAACGAGATCTGTGCCCTCGGTTTCTAGATACCTTCGTAATGCTTGTGGCTTACAGATGAGGACTACCATCCTTTAGTTCTTACAGCAGTAACTCTTCCCCCCTTCCTCTCTCTCTCTCTCTCTCTCTCTCTCTCTCTCTCTCTCTCTCTCTCTCTCTCTCTCTTTCTCTCTTTATTACAATTGTTTTATTTATTTTTTATAAATAAAACTATTAAATAAAATATTAGTAATCAAGTTATGATGGTAATGTTAGAAATATTTTTTTCTACAATTTATTCAAAACTTTAACTTTCTAGTATAAGAATACCTAAAAAAATTTAGAATCATTTAGTTGAAAATATGACATGAATATTCGTGAATGATAATTTCGTGAATAAATGAATATTCGTAGGTGCGCGCACAAAATCATAAAAAGTAATTAAATGGATGCTAATATTAAATAGATAAAATCACGAAAGAAAATATGTAGCAGTTTACATAGCTTGGCGAATTTTCAGTAGATTACATACTGCGTGCGTGAATTCGTACGAGACTCCGATTTCAAGAGATTAAACAAAATCCGCTAGTTCTACATTGGCCGCTTTAGCAATTCAAATGCATTTCTGTACCTCTCTCTCTCTCTCTCTCTCTCTCTCTCTCTCTCTCTCTCTCTCCCCCTCTCCCTCTCTCTCTCTCTCTCTCTCTCACACACACACACACACACACACACACATGCACGCATGCACACACATACACAC
>UELX01004740.1:0-16437 GCA_900480035.1 Eupelmus urozonus | reverse complement strand
GAACGAGGCAAAAATCACCTTACGCACCAGTATCGAACCGTATTTTATGCTACGAGAGCCGAAAAATCATCTTAAAGTTATGATTTTGAGGATAGAATAGCATAAATTAATTTTTAACATCTTTATACACATTTTTAGTTCTTCAGATGATCCTTTATATAAATCTGTGATTTATATGGACGATGATCCTGTACCATATTTCGATAAAAATTTGTTTTTACCGTCACATGATATGTACACCAAAAATCCCAAATTAATGAGGTGAAAAAATAGATAATAAAATATTTGTATGATGTAAAATCTTTCTAACTAAATAGTCGTATATTATTGTTTTTTTAGATTATTAAAAGTGGATAACTACATAATGATAAATCCAATTACAACTAAAATGGTTATATATTACACACCATATAGCATAACTATCATCAACGATAAGTTGTCTAGTATATTTTAATAACTTGATAAATGTGTGTATTGTTATACTCAATATTTTTATAAGAAAATATATATTTTTTATTTGACTAATGGTAAGATAATAAAATTTGCATGTAATACGTATCAAAACTTATTTTTTAATTTTGTTATCAATCAATATGTACATTCCTTTCTTTTATTAATAAATATCTATTTTTTACTATCTTAAATTTTATATAAAACACAAGAAATTATCATTCATTATTTGTATTTTTATTGTATTTGTTTACTGTCCAGTTTTTATAAATGAATAAATCAGCGTTTTTTATGCATTTAAGGATTTTTTCACAAATCTACATTTATTCATGTATAAAATCAAAGTTTGTGCATAGTTTATTAAATTAATAAACCTTTGATTCAAATATTTAAAATGCGATTATTGTTACAAATCATGGCGTACCTGGTCTACTAAATAATTATACCCACCCGAGGACTGCATTGAAGTCATAAAACAATAAACAGCGGAGTAGCAGAGGTTTGACAAGGTGGTCATTGTCGAATGTCTTAATCGTGTAATATTTGCAGATCAATATACTGACCAAAGAGTGATTTTCCAAGGCCGAGCATGACTTGGGGAGATGAAAAAGTATCAGTTTATCTCAGAGCCCTTCCAAGAGACAAATCAATTCACCCTCGCACTTTACACACTTTGTATTTTCATTATTGGGCCTTGTCGGATATTTGAAAACACGAAATGATGCATTTATTTCATAATTACTTTACCCGATTCTAATAGTTGAATTACACCGCTTATGCAGCCGTGAAATAGAGCAGTGAGTACTATCTCGCGTGAGAACGACAGACTTTTTAAGAGAGTGTGTACCCAATAGTAATATTTTTTCGTGAATTGTTAAAAAGAATATTTCTTGAAAACGTACCAAGCTACCCACCCATCTATCTACTTAGCGTTCTCTAACATAGTGAAGCTTGTATAATCTCAAATTAGCTCAACTCAATGAGAATTCCCAGCTGATTACTAAGAAATGTATATTGGGTTTCATATCTGATAAAATATTCTAGGAATATTTTAAAAGGATTAAAGTCATAAAGGTATTAGGCCTTTAAGTCATAAAATGACTATCGCCATTGTCGCGGCTCGGTACGCAGGAACATAACTAGGGTAAAGAAAAAACTAAGGGTTGGTGGTATAAGTGGCCTGCAGCTGAAAATGTAGTTTATTAATTATAAGTTCGAGAAAATTCCTTCGAAGAAATGGGAAAAGATTTCTTATCTCAAAAGTGCTCAAAATTCAAACTTGAAATTCTAAGTTCTTGAGTAAAAAAGATTTGAATTGTCGGACCCCTAATCTATTTAATAATTTATAATATTTATAAACTAAAGCGTGTATTTGATCAGAAAGATTTTATTTATTGAAAATATTTTATTACTTACGTTGAATGTCTATTCATCGGCCATTTAACATATCCAACTAAAGTGAGTATCTTAATTTAAGGTCAACATTTTTATGGCCACCAGCAAAATCAACTCTTTTTTTTACAGTTGAATTAACTCTTTACGGTACGGTGTCCGCTATAGCGGACATCTACTTTCTTTCGCTGTCTTTTATACAGAATTCCATCCTTCAGCTTGACATGACATATGTTAAAAATTCAAATAATATTCTAACAATCTATGGAAGTTTGTTTTACATTTCTATATATTTATTATGATTATAAACAAATTTATGATGAAAAAACGATATTTCTTCTAAATTAACTAGTGCTCTAAAGGGTTAGTATAAATCAAAAACTAAATCTTTGAAGGGTTGATATCGTACTACTTGTCCCATAATACAATCAACATCTACTATAAAAATTATAAATAAGAAATGTAAATTCCACTATTAGTTTTATAGTATTATTTACATTGAACTTATAGAATTACATGATATAATGAGAATAAAGGTTATTTTTATTCTTACTTCATTTATTTTTCAAAAATTTATTGAAATTAATTTCTTAAAGACTTATTACATGATTAATCCTATATCGAAAACTTTAATTTAAATCCATTATGACCAAGGTTCACCTCTTCCAGACATCACTTTTGATCGTAACCGAGTCATTTTCTGTTCTCTTCCATGACGACCCTCTTGAAATCTCCCCTAGATACTGCGGACTTAGTTCCGGGTGACTTAAGCGCTGTCGATCCGTCTTTGCCAATAAATAACTGTAGTCCCATATCCTCCTCGGTCACAGTCGTCTTGTTCAGATCTGATGCTTTAAAAATTGCTTCGACGAGGGCATCGGGGTCGGGCCTAGTCAGCTTTATTCTGAATGACCCTTCGTCGCTACTGGAGTCGTAACTGACGGTGTCGCTGTAGCGAGATTCGAACCTGCTGCTGGCGCCGGTGCTGACCAGCGACTCGATGGATAAATTGCAGCTGTCAACACTGCCGGGTACGTTGAGCTGGGCTTGTTTGAGAGAGGGGGAGGGTGCCTTGAAGAGCACATCACCAGCCATGAGATCGACGCGAACAGCGAGCTTGAGCATCGAATTGTCGGGTCGGTAGTATCGCTCAGTCTCGTAGGCTTCGAGAAGGCAGCGTCTACGGCAGAGTCCCGAACCTGCGAACTCGGACAGATTGAGCTTCACAAAGCCCAACTTATGAAACGCCTTGCCGCCATTGGACTCTTTGCGAACAGAGATACGCAGAATACAATCGTCGAGAATGCCACTACTCGCGCTTGCGAATATCTTGCAGACGAATTTGAAGCTGTGGTTCCAAGTGACGCTGTGGTTGTGAACCTCTTGGCGGGCTGTGCAAGCGACAAACCTGCCACCGTCGAGCAGACGAAGCTTAGAGAAGAGCATGCCGTTGACAAAGGGCACGGCGGTCAGTTCCTCCAGGTTAAGTTCTACTGAGAATTTGTATTTCTTCTTTCTCTTCATGAAGTCCATGGTGAATTTTTTTTAAAGCGATGTTGATTGTTATTTTTTATTTGTTAATTATGAATGTAACGAAGAATATCGGCTGAAATTGTAGGTGAATAGCTTAGAGGAAAGTAAAACTTTCGGTGAGCACCCCTTAGCAGTCGTCTGAGAATAATGTGAATAAGTGCAGTTTTGAGTAAAGCATCAACCTTTTATACTGGTTAATAGTCAAGTTTGACAGAGGGATTAAGCTTCTTCCAAGAATCCGAAGGAAGTTCTTGGAATTGAGTACATAAGCTTCAACATTTTATACTACTTAGTAGTAAAGTTTTTCGAAGGGATTAAGCTTTTTCCAAGAATCCGAAGAAAATTCTTGGAATTAAATACATAATAAGGATGTACTTCCTTAAAGAGATTTAATATTGAAAAATTAATCTTTAAGAAAACTATAGATATAATTGAAAAATATACTAAACAATTTTATGTTCTCAGAATTGTAGATATGGACTATTAAAAAAAAAATTATATAAAAATGGTTAAAATTTTGTATTTATCATTCATATTAATGTATGAAATAACTTGTAAGCTTGAAAAAACTAATATTTTAAACATTTTCTGTATAACTAAAATGAAAATAAATATGTTACTGTGTATGTGAGTTATTTCATAATTTTTATTAAAAAAAAAAAAATTAATTTGCAGACAATATTTATATCAAGCTTTTAAATATCAAGATAGAATACAAGTAAAAAAATTTAAATTTTAAATTTTATAAATATTTTTTTAGTAGTGAATATTTAGTAATTTAAAATTATAAATTTATTTAAATAATTTTGAGAATGTCCCTGACAGAAACATCACCCTGTAATCTAAAAAGAAACTTTCTTTCTCGTTTTTCTTCTCTTGTAATCGGCATTCAAGATTATTATCAAGATCGGTACCATAGAAAAATTTGTTTAAATTAAATTCATAGACAGTTGCGCTTACGAGTCAAATTTGAGTCGGCATTTGACCGGGTTTACTTTGAGAAACCACTGGTTGTAGTAATTGTTGATCTTGTTGACTATAGATTCGAGTTTGTTTTGGATTTCTGGATGGTATTTGCTTGCTGTATAAACTATTAGGTTATCGGCAATGGCTATGGAGTGAGTTTTGTTTCCCGAGTTTAGATCAAAAAGATTGATGTCATCGGCGTTGTAAATATTGAATAGGTATGGGGAATCGACTGTGCCTTGTTGAAAAGGCCGCGACTCTATCCACTAATCCGTTCTATCATTAAGGGGATAGCTTGTGTTTTATCTTTAAAAAAAAAGAAAAAAAAGTATATTGCTCAACTAGGGAGGAAAGTTAGCTTTTTCTAGCTTTCGTTTGTTTTTCGGGCGCCGCAGGCGCCCTCAACTCTCACTCGTGCTCAAAAATCATCCGAGTCTGAAAAAATCACTTCCTCCCTTGTTAAACACTGTGCTTTTTTAACAAGAGCATGTAGAGGCCCTTATTTATGCACAGAAAAAGGATGGGAAATCGTAAGTTGCACAGTCATAGGTTGTACAGTAAATTTTTTCAAAATTTTGAATTTATTAAAAATTTTCAAGTTTTTTTCAAAAAATTTTTTCAAATTTTTAAATTTAAACAAAAAATTTCGAAATTTTGAAATTTTTTCAAAAAAATTTTCAAAATTTGGATGCACGAAAAAGGACCTTTTTCACGCACGTGTTAAAAAAAATTTTGTTTTAGGTAATTGTGTTATCTTTATAAAATTATTTTCGTTTTAAAATATTATCATTTTTACATCTTATTTATTTATTGGCAATCTGCAGTATTTTTTTAAATTTATTTATTTAAATTTTTTTTACTCCAAAATAGCAATTTTTTAAAACTTTGTTTAAACATTTGAAAAAGTTATAAGAAAACCTTATTATAATGATTAAAATGTAATTAAAGCGTTACAAAAAAATCAACTTTAAACCAAATGGCTGTGCTGCGATTAACCAGTAATCACCCAAGCGCTGACGGCCAAAGCTGGATCAGCGTACGTCGGATAGTCGGATTTGCTTTATCAGAGCGCCATAAGCTATGGTTATATTTTCATAAGGTGGCGAAAGATGGAAGCTTTATAATGGGGTAAAAATGCATTCGTGGGGTAAGAGAAAATGACATCTACATTAAATTATAAAATATCTTGAAATGTTACTGAAGTACATTTTTAAAAATGTTTCTTTTTCTATAAAAAAATTGTTTTCCAATGATGAATATTTCATCAAGTCTTGCAAATATACAGAATACAAAAAAAAACCGTTTCTGTCTATATATCTCTCCAATACATTCTTACCCGGCGGGTAATACCCGCTGACAGAGCTTCCATCTTTCGCCACCTTATGGGAATTTAACTGAACATATACCGTTTGGCGCTAGGGTCATCTTCGATACGAGGCAAATGTTTCGAACGAATCACAAACACTACTGTTGTGTTCTCGCGGTGTACACACATATATAAACGTGGTCAGTCTGTATTGACTGTACGGCGGCTTGCGGTGTACTTTATTTTTAAACCTTTCTATCAATTAATATTTAGTTGAATAAACCATGCAGCGTGCGTGACTGTTATTGGTTGCTGCTAGTTGAGAGAATAGCTGAAAACCATGGTGCGAAACAGCGATAAGTAAGTATTTTTTAAGTGCGTGATAAGCGTTGAGGTTATGTTGGAAACGCCAACCGCTTATATTGTATAGATTATCGTTAAATTGTTTTTAACAACGTATTTATTACTCTTTAGTATTGCTCGATTACAATTTTACGTAGACTCATCAAAGAGATTAAAATTTAAGTTATATTTACGTTTATAAAATATGTTGTATAAATTTTAGTTCTACGCTGAGAGCTTTTAATATATTCATTATGAAGAGAAAATATTATATATTCTCTGCTTTTAATTTTATAAAAATCACAAACATTTATTAATTGAGTGTTCCTTCTTCTTTATTATTTATTTTCTTTAACAAAGGGACAGACATCATCGAAGGAGATCACGATCAAGATCAAGATCTCGCTCTAATTCTCCAGAGAAAAAAAGGAGGCGTTCAAGGAGTAGAGATCGTGAAAGGGATAGAGATAGGGAAAAGACCCGCCATCGTGAGAGACGTAGTCGTTCTCGTGAGAAGGAGAGAGATAGAGGTGATCGAAGAGAGAGGTCTGATAGAGATAGAGATCGTGATAGAGACAGAAAACGGTAAGGAATTTACTTTGTATACGTTTAGTAATTATAAGTCAAGTAAAAAATCAAGTTTATGTTTACTAATCAATTCCAAGTAATTTAGAATAAAAAAATTTAATTTATTTTTTTTATTTATTTATTTACAGAATTAATGTTATCAGTAAACTAGTTTCTTTTGAAAGTATATAAATAAATTTAGTTTACTGCATTAATTTATTTAAGACTTCAAAATATATAACCTTATTATCTATTTTTTATGTGTTAGAAAGTTTTAGTTTGTAATTATAGTACGATGCATCTTTCTGTACTTTGTAGCAAAAGTTTATGAGTATAATTCAATTAAGACTGTTTTAATTAATTTAAAAAAACAAACATTGATTGTTCTCGGTTTACTAGTGGAGACAGTAAAGAAAAGCGTCTTACAGGCTCAAAATCTTCTCGATCTGGCAAGGAGAGGTCAAATAGATCCAGGTCTCGAGAACGCAAAGAGAAAGACAAAGGTGACAATGAAGAATTACCATTTGATCATACAAAACTTGATAAGGTAATTAAAACAATTATTTAATAATAGTTTATTTATAAATATTAAAAAAAATTAAAAAATTAAATCTTGTATTTTGCATTTAGGAAGAAGAACAAAAACGACTGGAATTGGAGATGCAAAAAAGAAGAGAAAGAATTGAAAGGTGGAGAGCAGAGCGAAAAAAGAAAGAGATAGAAGCAACCAAAAAAGATGGAAAGTCAGCAATTTTAGCAAATCTACAATTGCCAGCTGCAAAGAAATGGTCTCTTGAAGATGATAGCGATGAAGAAACTCCTCTTGTTAAAGATACAAAGGAGGAAGATTCTAAAGATGGAAATGAAGCAGAAACAAAGCAAGAAACCAAAAAGGAAGAGGAAGAGGAAATAGATCCATTAGATGCTTTTATGGCTGAAGTACAAGAAGAAGTTAGAAAAGTGAACAAGCTTGAGAAAAAGCCAGGTAAAATTACATCTATTATAAAGATTTAATGACACTATAATTATGTTATGGTATTTTTGATTAAGATCAATTTTTTGAGAATGAATTTTCTAAACTTATAAAAACATTTTAATAAAATTATCTTAAATTACATTTGTAGCTACAAATAATGCTGCTACTGGGCCAGGAGGTGTTGTTATTGTCACTGGTGTAGCAAAAAAGAAAGTTCAAAAACATAAGGGTGAACTGATTGAGCAAAATCAGGATGGATTAGAATATTCGAGTGAAGAGGAAGGTGAAAATCTTCACGAAACTGCTGCTGGTATTGCTAATAAACAGAAACGTGAATTAGCTAAAGTCGATCATAGTACGACTGAATACTTACCTTTCACGAAGGCATTTTATCGTGAAGTCCCTGAAATTGGTAAATATTCAAATTTAGTTGTGAAAAAATTTGTTACTCATTAACTAGTTCAATTTTTATTTTATTTATAGCACGGATGACACCAGAAGAAGTCGAACAATACAAGGAAGAGCTCGAGGGTATTAGAGTGAAGGGAAAAAATTGTCCTAAGCCCATAAAGTCATGGGCACAGTGCGGTGTTTCAAAGAAAGAACTGGATGTTCTTCGCAAACTTGGTTATGAAAAACCAACGCCGATCCAGTGTCAAGCGATTCCCGCGATAATGTCGGGCCGGGACTTGATTGGTATTGCAAAGACCGGTAGTGGTAAAACGCTTGCATTCTTACTACCGATGTTCAGGCACATTCTGGACCAACCGCCACTCGCCGATGGAGACGGTCCCATCGCGCTGATCATGACGCCAACTCGTGAGCTGTGCATGCAGATCGGTAAAGACTCGAAGAAGTTTACAAAAAGTTTAGGTTTGTCACATGTTTGCGTTTATGGAGGCACTGGTATATCTGAGCAGATTGCGGAGTTAAAGAGAGGAGCGGAAATCATTGTGTGCACGCCTGGTAGAATGATTGATATGTTGGCAGCGAACAATGGAAGAGTTACAAATTTAAGGAGGGTGACGTACGTTGTACTTGACGAGGCTGATAGAATGTTTGATATGGGTTTTGAACCACAGGTAAACATATAAACATAAACATTAATATTTTAAATAATTACATTATGTAGTTTCGATAAATAATTTATTTACCTACTTACTGTCAAAATTAAAAGTTAATTCTTCCTATTATTAGGTAATGCGAATTATGGAGAACGTACGACCGGATCGACAGACGGTTCTTTTCAGCGCAACATTCCCTCGACAAATGGAAGCTTTAGCCCGTAGAATTTTGACAAAACCCGTGGAAGTCCAAGTGGGCGGTCGTTCGGTGGTGTGCAAGGATGTGGAGCAACACGTAGTTGTGCTTGAGGATGATCAGAAGTTCCTTAAGCTGTTGGAGATCCTTGGACACTATCAGGACAAAGGCTCAATAATAATCTTTGTCGATAAGCAGGAGAATGCCGATACTCTTCTTAAAGACCTTATGAAAGCATCTTATTCATGCATGTCGTTACACGGTGGAATAGACCAGTGTGATAGAGATTCGACAATACTTGACTTTAAAGCAGGAAGAGTAAAAATATTAGTGGCAACTTCCGTCGCCGCAAGAGGACTAGATGTCAAGAGTCTAGTGTTAGTTGTTAATTATGACTGTCCGAACCATTATGAAGATTACGTGCACAGATGTGGACGGACTGGACGGGCAGGCAATAAAGGGTAATTAACTTTATTTTTTTATATAATAAGATAATTGCTTGAATAAAACTTAATTTTTTCTAAGCTGCTTAAAAAGTTTAATTGAATTTGAAAATCAGTATGTACTAATACAATTTTTTATTTCAGTTACGCATATACCTTCATAACTCCTGAACAGGAGCGTTATGCCGGTGACATTCTGCGGGCGCATGAACTTGCAGGTGTGCCCGTGCCTGAGCCACTGCGTCATATCTGGGAGGGTTACAAGAGTCGACAGGAGGCCGATGGTAAGAAGGTTCACACAGGCGGCGGTTTCAGTGGCAAAGGCTACAAGTTCGATGAATCCGAGGCAGCCCTAGCGAACGAAAAGAAGAAGTTCCAGAAAGCGGCTCTGGGTCTTCAAGATTCGGACGACGAGGATATCGAGAACGATATTGATCAACAAATTGAGACGATGCTTCAGGCAAAGAAGATCGTCCATGAAATGCCCAAGTCAGCAGCTGGTGCTGCGGGCATTACTAGCACCGTGGGTGGACAAGTGCCTAGCGCTACGGAGAAGCTGGAGTTAGCCAAGAGGCTGGCGTCCAAGATTAACACAGCGAAGAACCTGGGAGCAGAGGCTAAAGGCGCAACGCAACAAGTGGCTGAGGCTATACTCAAGGGCGCTGGACCGACAAACCTTATTACGGTAAGAGAAATTTTTGTTGATTACAATTTTTATAAATAATCTTGACTTATTTGTTATCAATTAACGAAAAATTGAGATATTATGTTTTATCTATAAAAGTTTAATTTGTATCGACGGTTACTAATATAGTTATGAAAAATTAGCGAAAAATAATAACATCTTTGACAATAATAATATTTAACTATGGTTTGTTCTTATTACATAAATTTTATCTTTATTAATGGTACTGATATAATGAATCTAATTCAATTTCAGGCAAAGACAGTGGCCGAGCAGCTAGCTGCGAAACTAAACACCAAGCTAAATTATCAGCCGCGTGAGGAAGACCTGATTGAGGGCGAAGGCGAGCAGGGTGAGCAGACGTTCCGCAAGTACGAGGAAGAGCTCGAAATCAACGACTTCCCGCAGCAGGCGAGGTGGCGAGTTACCAGTAAAGAGGCCTTGGCCCAGATCTCTGAATATTCGGAAGCTGGATTGACGGTTCGAGGCACGTATATAGCGCCAGGCAAGGCACCGCCGGACGGCGAACGCAAGCTCTACTTAGCCATCGAGTCGACAAGCGAGCTTGCCGTGAGCAAGGCCAAGGCAGAAGTGTCTCGGCTCATCAAGGAGGAGCTCATTAAACTTCAGGCATCCGGCACTCACACAGCGTCGCGTGGACGCTACAAAGTCTTGTAATGACATAAATTAATATGCCTGTTGTACTCTTTTCAGGGTTGTAAAATATTAAATTTACTATTCAGAAAATCAAATTTGATTTGTAATTTATATAGATTTTCATTCAAGAATCAATTTTGATTTACTAGAGCTACGATTTATTTTTATAAGATTAATTTTATTAATTATAATGTGTTCTAGTTTTCGTAATTTCACAGTCGGTTATAAAAAATGTATTAATTATTTTTAGTAGATTATTATTTTTTGATTATTTTTGTGGCATCAATATATTCTTGAATATAAAGATAACAATTTATGATTAGCGGAAAAGAATTTAACGGAAAACTTTTTATCTAATTTTCTATTTTTCCTATAGTTGATACAGTATATAAAGTCATTATTGCAAAACATTTATAGAGTCTGTATGATATGATCGATAAACCGATAGTCTGAGGGAAGACAACACAATCTCAATTCCCTATTCAAAAAGGCATGAGATTTTTTTCTGGTTTTTACGATTATGTACACACTATTTGTTTTTTTTTTACAATTCTTTCGCTAAACAAATAAAATTTTGTTTTATTTTCATTTTTGAGTTATTGTAGTGAAAGTCTTTTAAATACTTAATCAAATTTGTTTTACTGAATTACTGGTAACTTTAATCTAAAATTGATATGATTATTTGCAACCCTGACTCTTTCTTTATTCAGAGACGTACAGTCTCAGGAGGGAGAGGTGTATGAAAAGTTAAAATGTTTCTTTATTTTGTTCATTTTGATTTTGTGCATCACTAAAGTCACCTTTGATTTAGAAGACCACATGGAAGTTTAGAATTTTGTGGCCTTCTCAGATCATGTTTTCTTTTAGACTTAACTATGCTTCGAAATTGTAAATATATTCGAATGAAATAGACAATAAATTTAACGTTGATGTAGAAATGAATTTTAAAACTATGCCGATTATCTAATTTTTTATTTACCAAATAATTAAACTTAAAAACTGAAAACAAAATATTTAGTTAAATGTATAATTTAACGATTAAAAATTGTAATTAATGATTGTAAAATGTATATTGCAGTAAACACAATTTAATGAATATCAAAAAAGCATGTTTTTATTTAAGTATTAAAAATCATAAAATATTTTAATAATAAAACGTAAAATTTCTTTATACCAGAAGAAAATTATATAATCTATTTACTTATCAGATATTTAAAATTCTAAACTTCTGATTTATCCATTAATTATTTATATAAATTATATTTTATCATTATTTTAAATGTTTATTCTTTTCATTTACAATTGTCATAGCTGCCGTCATTCATTTAACTTTATCTATTAATGTAAATATCAAAGTGATTAAAAAAGTAATTATTAACTTATTTGATAGAGTTAATAATAATAAATTTTATGTGTCTCCTGTGATAGGATCCAACTTATATTGATATTTTTAATCTCGACTAACGTTACAACGGCAGCTAAGAATTAATGTATTTTATTAAATATACATTTATTTCGGCATTAAATGATTTTTATTTTATATTTCTCGGTAATATCTGTAATTCTTACGAGAAAAACATGTTAGAGTATACTCTTATTTTTGATAAATTGTTTTTTCTTAGGGGGTAAAATAGCACTCTCATTTATGGGTGATGACTCGATTTTTGATCTTACGAGAAGGTGCTAGGCACAACGGTAAGAAAGCTATAACAAATACCTCATTTTGAGTGGTAAAATTTAACGATATAAGTTCAATAAAATGCGTTCCTTTTGTAGGTGATGAACAGGAATTTGGAAACGCATATCTCCAAGAGGTCGAAATACAAGAGAAATTTCTTATATAAAATTAGAATGTCCATTAAATTTTAAATGAAAGGAGTTTTCAAAGCTTGAACATCAAACATTAAAAGCTTAAGGTATTCAAATTTGTAGACAATTTTTAATGGACATTACTAAAGATATGTATTTAGTAGTCACTAACTCACTACTCATATTTTTGTTTTTTTTTTACTCAATATAGTATTTTATGAATCTAGTAAACAAGAAAGTCGTTTATATAAATTTGATTTATTTTGGGGTTCTCAAATACTTTTACGTTTAATAAATAAATAATTAAAAAATTTGCGAATAGTATACTAAAGACTCGTACAAATAATTCTTCACAAGTTAAGAAGTGAATCTATCTCAAAATATGTTCTTTAGCTAAATTAACTCCTTATAAAGAGTAAAGTACATTTTATAATTTATTCCTTATAAGGAGTAAATTTCGAGAAAATAAAAGCTTTGCTCCTCAATTTAGTCCTTATAAAAAGTAAACTTTTTCATTTGCCGAAATTTATTCCTTAAACTGAGTAAATTTTAATATTTTCTTTTTTCGTGGAGTAAATTTATTCATTTTTAGAAATTTACTCTTCATAAGAAGTAAATTGCGCAATTTTCCGGCCTTTTTGTGTATAAGCAGTATATTTTAAATTTTTATTCTTATGAGAAGTAAATCTTTCCATTTTGTCAAACTTATACTTCTTATAATAAGTAAATCTTAATGAGTATTTCGTTAGGGAATAAATTTTGAGATAGACTTACTCATTAACTTTTAGAGAATAATTTTCTTGTAATTGAAACTTTCTAAAATTTTTCTAAAATTTTAAAATATGTAATATTTTTACGTATTTTGTATCATTAATTATTTCATTTTCCAGATAAACTTTGATTTCTAATACTGTGTACACAGTATTAAACTTATTACATTAAAATAGTCAAAAAATTTTAATGAGACTCATAAATAATAACTTATTTAATTATAGTTCTTGTAATAAATATTATTTCATTATTATAAACTATTATTATAAACAATAAGGGTATAAAATATTCATCAAAATAAGAACTTAATTAGCCTTTGTGACCAAAAATAGTTATCTCCAAATGTAAGAAACATTGAACAAATTTTTATAAAATAATTTATATTTTAACACAATAGTTTAGATATATTTTGAATATGTTATAATTGTATTTTATTTGTATGGATCAAAAAATCTTAATATTTTAAATATACTATTAAAATGATTAGTATCGACAACATCTAGAATAAAAAATTTTTCTTATTTTAGCATATCAAACGATAAGATAAAGTATTGCTATGCTATTGGTGAAGTAATACCAAGTTATTGGACCGATATATTATGATTTTTTATATACAACGTGCAAATAATAATTTAATAGTGTACTCTAAAATGTATACTTATCTTTTTACTGACTTTTTAATTTCGAATCTCTACATATTCATAATTTTAAGATACATACATTTATAAACAAAATATTATCGAAATAGGTATATGGGCAATTCTCACAAACCTCGAATTTTATTGTGAAAATATTTTTTCTTTTTTAATCTTGAGCACACGTTTGAAATTTTTAGTATATGTTCTTTTAGCTATTAGAATGCAAAATCCATCGTGGTGCAGCATTTCAAAGCAACGCACCAAACATTGTTAACGTTTTTTACACGTTTTCATATTTTTTGGTGAATTTTGAATTATTATTGTTAATAAACCATGTATAATAATAAATAATAATAATAAATAAAAAAAATTAGGGCATAAGGAATATAGTTTAATAGTATATTGAGTAATAGAGCACACATGTATCGTTACCTTTTGAATAAGTTGTATTTTAAGTATCGCTTCTTATGAGAGCACATAAACCTGCCACATCTATAGATTGATTTCTTTTATGCTCCAGAACACTATCAAGGCCGCGAGAATCAGAATTTCAAAAAAGGAGTCACGCCACTTTGAATCAACGCACCATAAATTTCGCAACGTAAAAAGAAAAAAAATAAGAGAGTCACGCTATTATTTGTGCGATTTTTCCAATTATATTTATGTATTATATGAATATTTGGCTTGATAACATTAAGGTATTTTTATTTTTTAGGATTTACATAATCTACATAAGATACATAACCTGATTTTTGTTAATAAATGAGAGGAAATGACGTATACGAATAAAAATTGTCATGAGTCATGCGATAATTCGAACTAATTGAGAATTGCCCATATGCAAGACTTTAGAGAAAGTATTTTTGAAATATGAGAATCAAAAGTTTTCATAAATCTTGGATAAAGTATTATCAAGGTATTAATTAAACTTTATATTATTTTTATACATTTGAATTATTGAAAGTGTAAAAAAATTGTAGTAGTACAATATTGATAACTTATGAGTTTCTATTATTTGCCGATAAGTATATTATTATAGGATTTTTAGGTGATAAATATGAAATAACAATAAAAGCAAAACTAGCAATCAATTAAAAAGTGTCTTGCGCGAAATTAGTGGTGTTTATACCTAGATTGAACTTATACGTAATTTGCGTATTTTGGAGAATTTCGTAAGTAAATATGTAATTTAAAATAAAAATAGACATTTTGTTATATAAATAAAACAATAATACAAATGCTACTAATAAAGTAACAAATTATGTTAAACTTTATTTTCCTAGTTGTAAGTGTTTTTCTTTTATAATTTATAAAATGTTGCTTTATAGGAAAACTTTTAAATATTGTAGATTAAGTTTGCTCAATTATTAATAAGGAATTAGTAGACTAATAACTAATAAAAAAAATAGTATATTGTGCAACTTGGGAGGAAAATTATGCCGGGGGCAACCTTGACTCTCACTCGTGCTCAATTTTTTCAGAATTTTCAAATTTTTTTAAAATTTTTAAATTTATTAAAATTTTTAAATAAAAAGGAAAATTTTTTCAGAAACACTAAAAATAATTTTTAATACTTTATTTACAAAATGTTGACTATTTTCGAGAATCGTAATCATTACATCTTAATGCATAGAAATATTTAAATTTCCATTTATTTCTGTTGCAAAAAAGGGCCTTTGTCATACACCTTGAAAAAAATTTTTTTTTGTAACACCTTGAGTAAAAGTCACATTATCTCCCGGCGCTGGAAAATGAATGCAGCACTTTGTTAACAACAAATTTTCAGGTGTAGTGATTTTTATAAATAAATAAATAAATTTAATAAAATACTGTTCACACTCACGGTTTTATGAAAATCAAAAGCACTTTATTAAATTAGACGAGCTCTGTTACATCTAAAGACGCGAATTTGAACAATAATTAACAGCTTTACACAAAAATTATTTACTAGACGCTTTCCTATAACGACCCGATTCGAATTCACTCACGCTTATAGAATCCAACGTTTGCGGAGCGAGCTCCAATTTGAGGAAGTCGACTGCCCACGCCAAAGAGAGCTCCTCCCGCACGCGCCACGAGTTTTGTCCCCGCGCCTAACGCTAAGTTCGAGCCTATTGCAGAGTGAGCCACTTCCGGTCAAGATCGCGGGCCATTTAACAACTTTTATACTAAATGTTGCAGAAAATAGCATATGCAACTCGGGCGGTAATACGGCGACCCCATAGCATGTGTAAGTTTACTGTGCCATTTCTTTACCTCCCGCGAGGCATGATATACTATCTTTACCGTTCTTTTTTTCTTGACCGTTTTAGTGAAATATAAAAAGAAAATATTTTAGATTTAATTAAATATAATACAATTTTTAATATTGCTTCTAGAATTACAATAAATATTGGAAAGAGCGAGAACTGTTAATTGCCACACTTTTTTTTTAAATCTATAAAAATTGTATCTGTAGGGGAGACCGGGGCTATTGGCTATAGGGATAACTTAGCCAACTCATATAATAACTGACCATTTGTACTATATACAGCAAAGCTGCGTGTACACTCTAAGCTCAAAAGAGCGAAACCTGGAAGTAAAAAGTTTAAAATCTACATTTTAATCTTTATAAAAGTTCAAAATGTAAGTTTTAATTCATA
>UELX01004739.1:0-16439 GCA_900480035.1 Eupelmus urozonus | reverse complement strand
GTATTCATTTTTTACATTGGAATTAATAGCAGTAGAATATGAAGGCTGCCCGAGTAGCACAGAATTGATCAAGCAAATTGCAAAAACTTTAGTTATTCTATCATTTCAAATTTCATAAAAGTAACAATTTTTTAAGGTGTTTCATGATAAAATAATAGTTCACTCAAAAAGCCCTAGAAAAATAATAAAAAATTTAACAACAAAAATTTGCAATTTGCTCGACTAGTTCCATTCTATACGGTACTCTATTATATACTCAGTTTTAGTTATTATTTAAATATCTGTGAAATTTAATAAATAATATAAATTATCGAATTTCTCAGAAATGCGTTTGTTTACTTGTAATGTATCGGTTATACCTATCTCTAGTTGTGTTGTAATCATATGTAATATTTTTATGGGTCACCCAATTCCCAATCAAATGGTTGGATAACACAATTTAGAAATCGTTTCTCACGACAAGTCAGATTTAAGAGAAAAAAAAGATTTATTTAAATGTTGACAAAAATATTTTTGCTATTAAATGTAAAATTCTATGTGACATTTGAGAAAATAAGAATCTGTTTATAACTGCGAATTGTAACAAAAAACAGGGGATCTAATCTAACATTACTCATTGACTCAAGGATGTCTTTATTAGAAAATGATAAAAGTACTAATATTATTATCACAACGTTTGCGGAAAATGCAATATTTTCATATCAGTGCTGCGACACAGCATAGAACTTTTTCAGAGGACTTGGCATGGAAAAACAACGAATCTGTTAAACGAAAAATCTTGTCTATACGGAGAAAAGAGTAAAGATTCCAAGTACCAATCGCAGTAATTAATAAGCTGTTTACTTTCATTTCTTATTTGAAAAATATGACTGAATTTCTTGTCTTGAACTTTATTCTCCATTTTTCTAGATAAGTTAAAAAGATTAATTATTGTAACACAATATATTTCTTCTTTTTTTGTTGATATATTACAAACTGTAAAAGATTAAATTCATTCAAAAAATTCAAATAGCAGTTTAATTCTACAGCGCATATCATCTGTCATCTCTATTATAACCAATTTAAAACTTATAATACGAAACTATCAAAGCAATTGTAAACCCTCAGCTGTCTACCTCCTTATTACCACCCTATAGAGTCATAAACGTCAATCATCTCCCATAAACCCAAAACCCAATTCCATTAGACAAATCACTGAACCTAAATTCAATTACACTCACACACATTCATCTTCCAAAAAGCCACCATCCCCTCTAAAAACCCAATCGCTCAACCTCACCTCCACATCCAACCATAAAAAAAAAGAAGAAAACACACAGCAGCAGCACAACGCGAAGCATCTAGAAAAACGAAAAAAAAAACGCCGCGTTTGTCGCATCATCATCCGCGCGTCCCACAAAACGTCTCTGATATATCGAGGTCATCTCTCGATGCGTCCGCGGGGTTAAAGCAGTGCCGCTCTCGCATGTAGTTCCCCAGACTACGCGATAAAGTCGCGCGCGAGCGGAGAACCGGCAGCGGCGGTTAGTCGCCTCGGCGTGGGCGTCCTCCGCCGCCTCCTCGATCTGGCCCCCTTTTTCGCGCCGTAAAAGCTCCCGGCTATATGCGCGAGCCTGCCTCTATATACGCTACACAGCGGATTTCGCGAAAGCGAGAGTGTCTGGAGAAATTGACGGAGCTCGCTTTTTGGTAAGCGGCCGGGATTATATATTGGGAGCGCGATTTCTTCATTTTTAAGCGAGTTGCGCAACGCTCGGGGCCTTATCGCTTTTAATGCGTACACTTTTTTTCCCCTATAAAGTGCCAAGTGCGCCGGGGAGATATTCTAGCTGCGAGGACAGCGCGAGCTTTATTCACTTAGGCGATATACGAGGCGGCCGGCGCTTTATGCTTGCGCGGACGATTGCGGCCGGCAGTGGGCTTTTATGCGATCTCTCGGCGCGATTTCGCGTCATTCGCGGGAATTGGAGAGACGTTTTTCGCGTAATGCGAGGATGGAATGGCTGAACTTGGATTTAAGAGGCTTTTAACTGGGATATGGAGTTTATGGAGCTTGATGTAGTTTGGAATTTTTTTTTTTAGGAATGTAGTTTTCTTGGGTTGGTAATCTTTGCGCGGAAATGAGCTTTGCACTTTTTGAAGCGGAAACGTAATAGGCGTTTATGATTTGAAGTTCCGTATGAGTACTATTATTTGAACCTACAGTAATTTTAGCGGATTAGCATGATCGCTCAATTCCTAGGTATTAAGTCTGAAGTTACGACGGTGATTAGAATTTCACGTGCATGAAAAAATGTAATCCATTTGATTTTATGATTCTCTAAATTTAAAAGTATGATGTCATCGAGAGTTTTCGTAAAAATGCTACTCTCCAGTTAAGTTATATTGGTAGAAATTATTGAGTTCAAAATTAAAGTTAAAATAATCAAATATTAATGATTCCATTTCAAAGTAAACATGTAAAGTTAGTTAAATGATTCTATAAATTGTATAGAATACGTTTTACTTTGTTTTAACGATGTTATGCTTTTAAATTATACACGGAGAAATTCTTTTTCGAAAAATTACTAAACTTTTTGTAAAAATTACCAAAAATTTTATATAGCGGTAACAGTCTAGGAAAAACTAAAAAATTATTATACTTTTATATTTAGAATTTTTTCCTAAATTTTCACTTTATAAAATGTTTAGTAATTTTTCCAAAATATCTTCTCCGTGTACTTAAAAGAACAAAAAAATAAAAAAATTAATAAATATAATAATTATTGCTTATGTGAACAAAATTTTTCAATAACTTGCAGTAAATGAAAACTAACTATTTATCAACATATTAAAAAATGACTTGGAATATTGCGCATTGTTTCAATGCCGAGCATAAAATTCAAATTCCCATGAAAACGTTAATTTCCTCGTACACTCTCTAATAATTATTCAAAATACCATGCAAAAATCAAACATTCTAACATGTTTTCAAATCAGTAAAAACGAGCAGGCGTGGTTTCCAAGAATTCCCGATGGTTCTTAGCCGTAGCTTGAGAAATGGCAATGCGTTTCTGTCGATGACGATGGAAATAGGGCTTGTGCTCGAAAATATACATGGCCAGGCGCGCCTTGCTTTATGCCGGAAGTTATACGATAGCGATATATATTTTTCTCTTTCATGCACTTGATTTTCACGCCGTTTGGGAGAATGTGTTCTCCTTTACTAAATTTAGTTTTTACTGCAAATATGCAGTTACTTAAAAAGATGAATTTTTTATTCTGTTAAATGTATTAATAATGTTATTTGTGTGTAATAGTATATTTAACTTTGAATGCTTATTTAATGATTTTAAAAATTAAAAAAAATTACTATCATTTGTTAATAAAATGCTTCGAATATTTTCTATAGTAGATATTTACTGGGAACCTAGATTTACGAGATATTTTGAGAGATTTTGAAGCAAAAAATCACAAGAAACGAAAACGAAAATAACCACCCATAATTTAGTAGCTCCAAAAAAACAAAATTTCATTGGCAAATCTCGAGCAACCTGCCAATCGATTAGTCTAATTAATTAAAATATTGAGTAATGGAAAAATATAGATTTAATTATGTTCGTGTATTAAATTAATATTTTATTTAAAAAAAAATTAAATACCAAGGTCTTTTTAGTTCTTATTACTCATTTGAAACACTTTATTATTCATAATTTTCTGCGTTGAAAACAATCAATAAGTTTTTGTCCAATTCTAGATAAGCAACTCTTTTAATGATGAAATTTCGGTATCGTGGTTTTTGGATTTAATCAGCGGTTCAACTCTTTTAAACGATGTTTAGTAAATCTTTTATTTTCTTCTTTAAATATAGAGAAAGCTGGAAATAAGTAAAAATTAAAATTTTTCATGAATGTTTTATTATCCATACTATTTTCCCAACAATCTCTTATTATTAAATTCTATTATCTTCATCCATATGAAACATAATAATATTTTGCTTAGTTTACAAGTTGATACTATCATTAATTTTTCGTTTCAGAAAACACAATGTGGACGAAGCAACTGCTCGTCGGACTGCTGGTCGTCGCGCTTTTACTGGTCAGCGATGCTTCAGCTGAGGTATCAGATGTTCTTTTTCAACCGTATACTATAAATATTTTTAACAAATGTTTTAAACTATGTTTATCAACGATTACCAAATTACGCTTAAAAAGTGAAATTTTAAATTTACGTTTCGTGCTATTCAACTTATTTATGATAAATTACATCATCATTAACTTATCTTCAACGGTATCATTACGAAACAGATGGTCTGATTAGAGTCTACGTACTACTTATCAAATATTTCGTTTGTGTGATTTTATTTCTTTCGTATTCTCATGAAACCCTGTGATTATTTATTATTTTATGAAATATTTAATAAACAAATTTTCTTAAACAAGTTTTTCTCTTACTAAAATTAATATTAAATATCTCTATTGTATTTCTACGTAAACTTATTATATAACACTGAACAATTAAAAACATTGAAAAAAATCCTCTGAGCAAATTCTACCGGATATTTTATTAAGAGAAATTTTAGTTAAAAAACTAGAATTATAGTAAAATTTACAATTTAAATGACTTTAGAACAATACTTAAAAATTAATGTAGTAATGCATTAACCCGCGGAAACAATTTTCGATTAATTAAATAATAAAATCTTGTTATGGTTTAACTTTTGAAATATAAAAAATTACAAATCATGTAATTTTCCTTATTTACGAATGTAGAAAAGTAAATAGTAATTAATTTGCTTGTAATATACAACAGAAAAGGAAGAAACGTCGTCATAAGACAACGACGACAGAAGCGACTGTTCAAGATGATGTAATGAACATGTTAGAAGCTGATGAAAATGCCTCCGTCAACGTACCCGCCTCTGCAGAAATGCAGGGGGATGGAAAGGACATGACACGTGAGGATCCGTGCCTGCATAAGCACTGCGGTGCTGGCCGAGTTTGTCAAGTAAGTAAATATTACATTGCAGAATAAGAAGATAAAATTGTAATATATCAATTTAAAAAAAAGATCAAATTGATACATTTTTAAAAATTATGACATTTTTAATTTGATTTATGGATTCGTTTTGAAATTAATAAAATAGCACTATAGTATGCAATTTATGTTTTTCTGGAGATATAAAAATAATGTACATAAATATAAAAAAGTCCCTTTCTTCCTACATAAACTAGTATTTTTTACATTAAATCTTAATTTGACTTTCACATTAAAAGTTTAATTAGTACTTTTTCATAATTTTTTTATAGTGCCTCAATTTCTATGTTAAAATGTAAAAATATTACAAATCAAATTAATAATTCTGATTTTTTTAAATTTGCTCCATATCGATGTTTTTAAAAAATTGAGCCATTTTTTAAAAATAATTCAGCAAAAAGTTCTCAAATCTTAATTTTAAAACAGACATTTTGAATGAATACAACTACAATATCGCACTATATTGAATCTAAATCTGAAAAAAGACAGATCTAACCATAGATCTAAACCCTTACATCGTACAATTACACTAGACAATCCTACGTGCCGCGAAACACTAACGAGCTTGCTTACACGATTCTTTCTACAGCTGACAAAGGATCACGAGGCCGAGTGCGTGTGCATCGAGAAGTGCGACGAGGAGATCGATCCGCGAAGACGAGTCTGCACGAATTACAATGAGACCTTCGGCAGCGACTGCGAAGTTTATCAAGCCAGATGCTTCTGCGACACCAATGATCCGCGATGCCGGGGCGATGACTACCAGCACGTCCACATCGAGTACTACGGCGAATGCAAGCAAATGCCCGTGAGTTCATTTACATCCTTTTATGTATTGATTATGTATTGAATTGCTTGGTACTTTTTATGCGAAGAGAAAATTACTTGCTTTTTTTGTTAATTTGTAAGTTTTTAATTTTCTGTGTTATTGAGTTTTTTATGAGGATCTACCTGTTATAATAGTAGCGATGTGTTTAATGTTTTGTAAAGTTCTGTAATATAACGCGACTCGACAAGTTTTAGTTTATTATTTTGGTTTCTACAATAGTTCTACAATTTAGCGCAATTTTGAATATTTAATTAAACGTGCAAAGTAAATTATTTGAAACTTTCATGTAATTTCAACTTTAATGCTGAGGTTTACATGCGAACACTACACGCAGACTTGGACAAAGTTAAGCGAATGTAATTAAAACGAGATGATGCTTAAATAAGTAATGAAACTAAAGTAAGCACAGTTTAATTAGAGCTAGTTCGTGGATGCTTTGTTATTGTGCTATTCTCAACAATTTAGTACTTTTCCTTTTGTTATTAAAATTAATATCAAAATAAAATTATAAATCTCAGAATAAATAAAAAAAAAATCTTTAATACAATTTAAAGAAAAATAAAATCCTCTCATACTCAATTACTAATCTTCATAAAAAATTTCGCAAAAAATTCAATAAACAAACGTCTAAAAAAGCCCTTAAAAACCTAACGCTCATCCCTCTCTCAGGCCTGCAAAGAAGAGGACAGAATCGACTTCCCGCGCCGCATGCGCGACTGGCTGTTCAACATCATGCGCGACTTGGCCGACCGTCAGGAGCTGCCCCAGCACTACGTGAAGATGCAGCGCGAGGCCGAGTCGAACCACACGCTGCGCTGGGCCAACGCCGCCGTCTGGAAGTGGTGCGACTTGGACGGTCACCCACCTGACCGCGCCGTATCCAGGCACGAGCTCTTCCCGATCCGCGCGCCCCTCATGGCGCTCGAGCACTGCATCGCGCCCTTCTTGGACAGCTGCGACGCCGACAACGACCACAAGATCACGCTCAAAGAGTGGGGAAAGTGCTTGGAGATCGAAGAGGTTCGTTCGTTTTCATTGTGTGGGGGTCTGGTTGTTGGAATATGTTTGGTTTTTATTGGGAAAGAATTTTTTTTTTTTCTTTTAAACAAGTTAATTTTTTAATACGTTAGAAGTTTTACTGTTTACATATTTGCTTCGTTTCAGAAGCATTTATTATGTAACATTTTATACATAATACAAATATGCTAATGTACATTTTCTTTTTTTACACCTTCTTTTTTTAAAAAAGAAGGCGCTATTACCGGCTTACCTTAGTTTACTTTTATTTCAAATATTTTTTCTATGAATGGGATAGCAGGGTTACCAACGTTACATGTTAGCTTAAAACTGAAATTACCTAAATATGAAATATACGTTTATGTATATCGTTTATTCGAGTGTATGAATTTTTACATTTTAATGTTAATATTAAAACTGTTTTTAGATTTCATAAACTTAAGAATTTTATTACTGAATCTTCGCTAAGTTTTTTATTTTTTTGGACTCGTCACATTATTTTTTTTTTTTTCAATTGAAGTATGAAATAGACCATTATTCACACCTAAAGGATATTAGCGCAAGGATGAAAAAATATTTACTATTTCTGGCAAATTGTTTGAATTTTAAATACTTTTTTCTCAATCTGATATGTGCGCTCACTTAAACTCAACTTTGATGTGTGAAATAAAGCGCGCGCAATGTAAAAAAGTAGTTTCAGTCAGTATATAGTACATTCAGCACTCGTTCAGAGTACCTTAGATTGTAATAGTAATAGTTCATATTTTCCCTTTGTTGCATAACGTAGTTTTAAATATTGAATTTGAATCAAAATTCAACAAAAAATCTAAAAAAATTATACTACTTATTACTACAACAGTTTTATACACATAAATAACGAAGCATCATGGATGATACACGTGTGCTCAAAATATTTTTTATTTTTAACGCGCTTATAAAAAAATTATTAAAAAATTTGTTATGTATTATTTTCTGGATTTTTATTAAAATATTTTTAAAATGTTTATTTTAGGAGGATCTAGAGGAGCAATGCGACCATTTCGTAGAAGAACATGTCGACTAAGAAGAAAATTAAATATTTAGAATTAAATTTCATGCCAAGGAAGAATGAATGATCTCTTCTTGCTTACCCACGCTTTTTTCTAAGATTTTTAAGCAACTTTACATAAGTATGAATGGTTTATAACCTTCGTCGTTTAACCAAAAATTCTGTAAAATAACTCATACTACTATACATCATATAAAATCGTGTTATAGTCGATGTTAAGTTAAGGAATTTATTTGTATATCTTTTTTAATAGTCATTTTTACGTATTTCAAGAACTCTATTTTCTTTTATTCATTTTTATGTAATTTTTGCAAATTTGTGTAATTTTGTAATATTAAATAAATACTCACTGTTAAAGAAAAATTGTAAATTGAAGTTTAATATTATAATGAAGAAGTTAAAAAATGTTTGATTACTGTTATGATACCGTACAAAAAATCTCAGATGACTAAAAAAATCTGTAAAAATAATAAAATTATTTAAATTTTAACTTCAATAATTTTTTGTATGCATTATATAGCTTATCGTAGCTGAGATTTCATGTAAAGACTTGGACTAAATAAAAAATTATCACAAAAATTTACAAATAATAATTTGCTCGAAATTTATGTATAATATTGCAATTAAATGCTTTATTATAGAAAGATATAAGCTATATAAGAAATAGGAATGACTGCAAAAATTGAAATTTAAGTAATTTTGATATTTATACAGATTTCTTTAATCTTATGAGATTTTCGCGTAATATCCTGCCTTAGAAGAGTATATTTGCAATTCTCGTTTTTGTAATTTCCCTAGGAAAAGTCCTTAAATTTTAGTGATTTCGTACGGTTAATTAAAATTAAGAATCATACTACCTTAATAATTTATAAAATTTTCATAAGCGTACGAAATCACGATTAATTTGAACATTTTTTTCGTAAAGGTTGCTTCAAGCTTTAGTCTAACGATATTCCTGATGTCCTGGTAGATTCGAAGTCGAGAACATTGAGAACCGACATAAATGACGTTTCTTGACTAGACGAGACATACTTACGTCATGTCTTTTCACAGTTGTTTGTAGATCAAATAATTCAAAACTAAAATTGTAAGTTCTGTTTATTTACTTAATTTGTTTATATGTAATGTAAAAGTACACATATTTATTCGGACTACAGAAAATATATAACTAAATTAAACGCGCGCAACAGTTATAAACTTTTTAAAGCAGCCCAGTTTATAAAGTATATCTAAGTATTCTAACTTATTTTATTATGCAAACGTAAATATTCGATATGTTTCATTCCAAGCTTTCGTTTCATAGAAAAGTTTGAATTAAAAAAGAATCATTATCATATAAACTTTCGTGACGATAACAAAAAGTAATATTTAAAAAATATCTTTATTTGATGTGCAATTAAATATTCTAGACTTAAAAAATTGTTATCTAACGTTTCCTAATTAGAAAAGCTTGTAATTTAACGAATTTAACAATATTTTCTTTCTTTATGACATTTTAGGATATTACTTTATAAACGCTTAGACCCGTCGATATTCACGTTTACTTATACCAACAGTAAGTTGATTCCGTAAATAATAAATAAAAGAGTGAAAGTATTAGAATTCAATTAATACAATTAATCGTAAATACGAGAACGTGTAAAAATCCACCTTTGTACTATCCGAGCAGAAAATACGTGAACTATCCGACCCCGAGACCCTAAACGCTAAACTTTCGAAAAATTCCAAAGCCCAAAACTTCGCTCCTAGAGAAAAACTCAGAACCAATCGCAAGCCGATCCCTTCTACAACAAGAAAAAAAATCAAAGGGAAAAATCGTTGGGCTGCTCTCTCTCAGCATAAAGACAGCAAGTAGGCACACACAGAGCCTCGACTTGCCATATCGAAACAAAGGCTCTTGTTGCGCGCGCTCTTCGAAAGTCCTGGCGCTATCCACCTTCCCCTCCCCTTCTCCCCCCCGCGCGTCTAGCGTATATCCAGATACGCGCGTATATAGCTGCCTATATACTATACGTATACACACAAGCGCGTCGCCGCGAGAATCGCTTCGATTGGCCGAGCGCGGCGCTGCCGCATACAGCCACGCAGCCGCGAGCTTGAGCTCGTCCGTTGACCGCGCGCCCCTCGCGCTCGCGCGTCGTTGTCTCTCTCTTCTTTCGATATGTATGTACACTCGCGGGGCCTCGGAGCACGCGGCAACGGCCACCGCACGGCGTCCTTTCTCTCTCCCTGCGCGCGCGCGCGCGCCCGCTCTTTCTCCCTCCATTTTTCGAGCGCCAAGCGCGGCTTCCCCGCGAGATGTGTATCAGAGAGCTTGTGTCTGGGGTATATATATAGGCGGCCGGTCAGAGTGACCGTCAGGTGACGAGCAAGCGCAGGCTTAAATATATATAGCTCTACTGGTGTACTGGCTCGCGACGCGCTCGTTGCGGCTTTGCTTAGAGAGACGACTCTCTGCGTCCTCCTGTCCTTTTTAGAGCCGATGCTATACCTATAATGTCTGGAGCGAAGCCGTTGAAAAAATTCTGGGCGTCATCCTGATCTGCATGGTGGGCGTCACGCTGCTAAGCAGATTTTTTTTTTTATTAGGTTTTGTTAAGGTTTTTTTACGTAATTGAGCGCGATTTGGGTTGGGATTTTATTCGACTTTTAATGTGCTTGGAGAATTGAAAGTTTTTTTTTTTTATTTTGTAGTGCTTTGAGCGCGATGTTTATTCTAGATCTATGGAGGATAAATTTTGGATTATTTAAAGTATAGAGATAAATTTATAAAACTACGCTGAGAATATATATATTGCTTTTGTGCGTATATTTAAAGAAAAGCATAGCCGCGCATTGTGATAAAGCTTTAAAAATTGTAAATAATTTCAAGTTTATCCGTACGTTTGAAAGAAAGCCAAAATTGGATTGTTGCAGAATGTGCATACATTTGCTTGCAATGTGAAACTGTGGCGCATTCAAATATAACATATGCGGTATACCTATAGGTGTATATATATATACGTCGTATCGTATATATAGATATGCGTGTATACCTTAGAGATTAAATTCGAATGCCTCTTCATGATGTTCCAACACTTTGCGGTGTAACCGAATGTATACGTAAACATTTAACGTCAAATCGATAGACTGAAGTACTTGGCAAAACACTTTGAGTAAACAAATTTTAAATTGAGTTTTTTTTTTAACGGATATTGTTCAATTTCAATTTTCTCTTATTTTTAGTTTAAAAAATAGATGTTTATGATACAGTGGTAACAGCCTATTAAACGAATTTTTTCAAATTTATTTATAATTTTAATGAATAGATTGCAAACGTTGAAATTATTTCAGTTAGTCAAAACAAATACTACACGGGTGGTATTCAAAAGAAAATATTGATTTTTTATTCTCGGTATAGATAACGTAATTTCTTGATACTAAATCTAGTAAAACTTTTGTAATTTATTCTGATCATTTAGTACAAGTATATAATTACTACCGCACGTTGTTGTCGATACGCGCAATGAACGTGCAATAATTGCGCACATTATACGATCGTAAACGACCATTTTTGTTCGTAACTTTCTCATATACAATTACGAAAATCAGATACTTTCTAGATTCATAATAAAATCGAACATATGAATCCGCAGTTAGAATATATTTTTAAAAGAAGTCACGTGAATTGCTAAGATTGGCTAAATTTAAGTGTTTAGAACTCTGATTGGACAGTTTTAAAAATTTAAACTTTACATTCTGACATTCGAAACGTTTAAACACTGCGTCTTGATACTAGATCATATTTGAGGTATTTTCCCAACAGTCAATCCTTAAGCGTAAATATTCTTATATAATCATTTGAAGCTTTACACAATCCTGAAAAATCGAGTTACAATTAGGCGCTGCTTCTGACGAACAAATTCGCGGGAAAACACACACATAAAATTTAGTAACTGCTTTATCATCTAAAAAGGTTACCGTAATAACACTAATTATAATTCTAATTTTAACTATTTCCTCAAACTAAAACTTTATGTACTAATATTATTCAAATCAATTGTTTTATATTTAAAAACTAGTTTTAAGCTCTCTAAATAATTTTATAAAATTCATTTGTTTTATTCTCGTGGAAAGTGTTGCTGTAAAGAAAAAACACTCGACTTTAGTGTTATTTGGAACATTCATATTAGGTATAACTTCAGTAATACTAAAACTAATTTATACTCTATTTTGAGTGTTTATACCTAATTTGGGAGTTTTTTTCGTAAGTTTAGAATCGATACATATCCGATATTACATTCTAAGATATCATAAATTATAATTGATGACTGCGCGATTTTTATCTTTTTAAAAATATTAAAAACTTACGAAACAATTGACTGGGAAAATCTTTGAAAAATATAAAACAATACGAATTCCGATAAAAAATGATAATCATTGTTTATAAAAAATTCAAAAATTAAAACTGATTTATGATGTGTTTTTGTCTAACAAGATAAAAACGATAATGTCCCGAGTTTCGATTACAAATCGCGCAGCATTGATTTTTTCTAAAACGCTTGTCTTCAACGTGTATTTAAGTTCAAACGTTTTTACAATTATAGTTTTTCTTCCAGAATTCATCCTTTATTTAAAGCGCTTAAACAAAATTAGTCAACGCGCTTCCCTAATATTGAATTAAAAAAATTCCAAGTCAATACGTAAGCTCTAAGGTCAATACTCCAAAAGTTCATTACTTCCCACAACCGTACCGATCGTCGTCTTGACAATCAACCCGCGCAAAAAAACAAATGACTTCTCTCCAGCCATCCTCGATAATAAGGGTTAAAAATGCTCGCCAAAAAAGCGTCGAGGGATAGTTACGCACGTCCCTCTCTCTCCTTCTCTATATACAACAGCGCGAGATATCCAGCAAAGAAAGAGACCAAGCGCGAAACCCGCTAATCACTGACGGTCCTCCCGACAGTCCCATGACCAGCAGCTCTCTCGCTCTCTCCACATCCCATCAGCAATATCAGCTTGCGCGAGAAAAAGACAGCGAGCCGCTCGCTCGCGCGCGCAGCCACAAGATTCTAGCAGCGTGCTGCCGCCATGCGGGTCTGCACTGGCGGAAAAGGCTTTGCCAGAGTGAGAGAGAGAGAGAGAGAGACAACGCCTGCTCGCGGCGCGGCGGCAGCACAGTCTAGAGTATAGCAGAGAGAGCGCGCGCGCGCGCGCAGAGTACACAGAGCGAGAGCGAGAGAGCCAGGCCCGCAGTCGAGTCGACGTAGTAGTGCAGAGCGCTAGTGCAGGCCCCCAGAGTGCGCGAGAGAGAGAGAGCGAGAGAGCGAGATTGCCTCTATATACCCGAGCCTTTCTTTTTTTTTCTCTTCAGTTGCCCGCTGCACGTACACACATACACTGGTGCGCGCGCGCTGAGACAGAGACAGAGAGCGCGACGAGTGTGTAGACCACCCGATATCAGAACTATAGGCGCTTACAATGGTGAGTAATCCGGCGTGTTTTAATCGGCTGGTCGGGCCCCCGGATTAATATCCGGACGGCTGGACCCGCGAGGCAGCCTCGCGGCTTATTAACCTAAAAAATCGCCGTTCCGTTTATTCCAGGCTGGCGGCAAGGCGGGCAAAGACTCCGGCAAGGCGAAGGCGAAGGCAGTGTCGCGCTCGGCGCGAGCCGGCCTCCAGGTCAGTACCACGAAAATTAATCACCAGTGCTTCTATTTCACCTTGAAAAATCGTAGCTCCGGCAACGAGACGGGGCCTCCGGGCCCCCTGGAATCGCGAGGCCGACCCGGCCGATCGAGGCGGCTCTCGAAAAAGCCACGGCGTCCTCTCCTCGCGGCACATCAGCCGCCTTTTTCCTCTCCTCTCTCTCTCTCTCTCTCTCTCTCTCTCGGGGAGCCAGCGCCGCTGCCGCGCGCGTATATCGCGGGAGATCGTTGCCTGTGTGCGCGCCGCCGAGAGAGCGACAGAGACGGAGCGAGCGGCACGGAGAAATGGCGCGAAAGCCAGACGAGCCAAGGGCGTTTTTGGCGGCTTTTTCCTAGATAGGAGGAGCGAGATCGGCTTTGGCTGATTTGGAGCGGGAAATGTTGATGGGGATAATCGGGCTATGGGTGGATGTTTGTTTTGAGGATGGGGGAGAGGTGAGAGACGTTTGTTGTTGTTTGCGCCGATTTGGTCGTTGAGCGGCTCGCGGATGCTAGACGTTGCTAGAAGCTGTTTTGCTGAATTTACGGGTGGCAGAGGCGGGTTGAGCTTGGTTTTTGATTCTTGGGTCGTTAGGCTTTTGTTTTTGCGGGTTAGCCGGGTACTTTTAATTTATGATGGTTGGTTAATCGGCGAAAGTCGCGAGGGAGTCGGAGCAACGTTTTCATTGTTTGCGTAATCGGAGCAAAGTGGCAATTTTTGGGGGAAATTTTGGGTTTTTCGGGGGAATTTGGGTTCGTTGGATTTTTTGAGATTTTTTCACGAGAAAATCTGATCGGAATTGATGAAATTTACGGGAAAAAATTGAATTATTAAATGCGCCTCTAAAGCCGCGTCATCGTACTACTCGTTCGATATTTTCTCGCTAAGGAAAGCTGCTGACGCGTTTACTGGACTGGCGGTCGAATGTTTTTACGTTGGGTAGTAGTCGTACTATCAGGCTCAGAAACATTATACCCTTGATGCTCTTTGAATTTCCGTTATATTTATTTTGATCAGTATAAATTTGCTTATTTTCTATGTAACAAATTTAATTAAATGCGTTTTTATTTATTTTTTTTTTTTTTTTAATTTACAAATAACCTTTATTATGAATTAATATTTAATAATTAATTAAAACCTTATTTTAGTTTCCTGTTGGAAGAATTCACAGGCACTTAAAAAACAGGACAACCAGCCATGGACGAGTTGGTGCTACAGCTGCTGTTTACAGCGCCGCTATTTTGGAGTATTTGACTGCTGAAGTAAGTAAATTTCAACTTCAAAAAATTTATACTTCCATTATTTAAAACATAAATTTTGCAGTCTTCAGTTTATTGATAGTCAAAAATATAATTAATATCTTAAAATTTGTATTCTTTTTTTTAAAAAAAGATACACCTATTTATTAGTGTTATTTCATTTTAAATAATATAATCTTCAATTGAATTGAATGAAATTCAATTAAAAAAACAGTGAATTGTATTTTGTAAAATGCATAAATTAATGCTAGTTTATGAATTAATGATTTTATTGTAATTTTCACAGGTTCTTGAATTGGCGGGTAATGCATCGAAGGATTTGAAAGTAAAACGTATCACGCCTAGACATTTGCAACTAGCTATTCGTGGTGACGAAGAATTGGATAGTCTTATTAAAGCAACTATTGCGGGTGGTGGTAAGTTTTTAATTCAGACTTATGCTTATAAATTTTATATAGAATTTAAAATGCACCAGATTATTACATTATTTATTTTTTATTACAGGTGTCATTCCACATATTCATAAATCGCTCATTGGCAAGAAAGGTTCTCAGAAGCCAGCATAAGATTAAATTGATAATAAATTACTAAATTTGAAACAACTAAGATTTTTGTCGGGAAATGAGGAAGCGAAAAATAAAAGCGTTGAAAAACGAAGATAATGTAATGGGAAGAACAAGGGAAATCAGGAAGGCAAAAGTAAGAGCAAAGATGAAGCAGTGGTTGTTGAAAAAAATGTACCTAAGTTACAAAGCAGAAAAGAGACAGGCGTGATATAAATATATATATACATATATATGTATAGAGATATAAACTAAGCAAGCGATTGACATGATGTGATGTCGTTTGACTAATTTAACTAGCTAAATAAGCTATTTGACGAATTTCAAGGTTTACTCTTATATCAGACAATCCTCAAGTCGATACGTTCTAGCATCGTCAAAAGAATGCCTCGATGTTGATGAAAACCTTGGTTCGCTTTAAAGACTCGGCCTCCGCATTTTCCAGTTCAATGTTTCGACTTTTTGAAGATAATCAAATGAATAATTTCATTTTTGTGAAAAAATATTCTCTTTCTTTAATTGGATCATCATTGCTATCTCTTATAATGCCAAATACTAATGAAATAAGTAGTATATTAGTTTCTAAAATCACAAACTATAACTTCAAATTTTGTAATAATTTATTTTTGTATGCTACAATCAAATGAAGTCTCTAGTACTGCTGAGGTAATGTTAAACTTTGGAAAGTCGATCTTGAACTAAATTTATTTGAAAGTTTTGACTTACGATACAAATATTTTAACGCTTTTTTTAGCTCGTTTTCCCTTGTATAAACTAAAATATTGTTAAACTAAATTTAACCTGATAAAGTAAATAATGCTAACTCGTTTTAGAGTTTCAGGTAGTCATGATACTAGATATTTCTTTTTATAAAACACGTGGTAAAATTGCATAAGAAAGTTCCTTTAAAATTTATTCGATTTGCAAATTTTTTGTTTTAAAATTTAATTCACGTGTAAAAAAATTTTGCTTAAACAAAATTTTATTTTTTTTACTATATTTTTAAACTTGAAGTTTGTTCCTACATACTCGGGC
>UELX01004738.1:0-16440 GCA_900480035.1 Eupelmus urozonus | reverse complement strand
CCCCTTTTTTTTCCCTTTTTTCCCCCCCCCCCCCCCCTTGTTTACGTACGAGTTAACTGCTCGCTCGAGTCTCGCGATTCACAATTATATGGCTTTATCTTCGTCGGTTAAGTAACGTTTATAAAAAAGACTCTTTCTCGCGCACAAATAGCCACTGTTTGTTTGGATACCTTAGCTCGGCGAAAGATAAAAAACCTAACCTTCTCCCGATATCGTGGGCTCATTTTTCGTTCTACCCGAGATACGCTGGCAAATCGCGCTTACAGTTTGGCCTTAACATTCATCTTGCTTACAATGTGCCAATAAATTTGGCACGCCAGCTCGTACGTTTAATTTCGGGGGCGCGCAATGCATCGGGCATCAGCAGCAGCACGTGCATCTATTTGTGATGTTTTTGACTTTCGCCGGAGATTTAAACTACTTTGGGGGGGACTCGTAACGTATTTTACGCGCGACTCCAGGCCAGGAGCGCGAGCCGGCGTTTTGGAGCTGTTGCTCCGAAACGAGAGAGTTCATTCTGTCTTGGACTTTGGCTCGATTGTTACTACACCTTTGTTGACGCATTATCGCTGTTTACCAATCAAAAACCTTCGACGTATATGTATGGATAACTCGTGTTTATTTTTACATCGTTACACAAGACACGTGTGGCCATAGGAAAGTAGATTTCTTTTAACATACGTATTCCGAGCTCTGGGATTCAATCAAGTTTTTCGAGTTTTCTATGCAGCAGGTTTTCCGTTTTTAAAAAATCTGAAACGATAACGTATTCATGGTATTTTTAAAATCGAAAGTTTACGCTATTAAAGGGCCAGAAAAACAAGGTTGGAATGTAATCTGTTAACTCGAACCCAAGCACTAAAAAATTTCAAGTTTACAAACTGTTACTCTTTATCATTGGATACACATAAACTCGGCTCTAATCGGTCTAGGGCAATCAGCTCGATCGGCGGTGCAAATAACTAGGAGCCGGCCTTGCTCCCGATACCTTCGAACGTCAAAGACAACATCTCACTCCTTTAGCTATTTAGCACGTGCGACGTGATATAAGAGAGTCGAAAACTCACGCGATAGAGGGAGAGAGAGATAAAGCTATCGTTCGACAGATGCAAATAGAGATAGATTGTAAGAATCTAAGGAAAAAGAGGGAATGGGATGATTATGCCTTCCCGGATGAGGACTCCTTATCGATCCGTGAAGGGCGTACCTAGCTCTGGGAGGGTCAAAAACCTTCGTAAACAATGGGTAGAATTATTTGGTTTTGTATTCTTTTTTGGAAAAAATACTTATGTTTGGATGCTTTATTTTTGTTGATATTAATAAATTTCAGAAAAATTTTATGTTTCATTAGGGAATAAAATTTACGTTGAAACCTTGAATTTTCTATCCGCGCCAGTAAACTGACTATTAATCGAACAATCTTATATAATAGAAACATATAACCTCAAAGTTGACAGAGATTAAATATTAACGATTAATTTGCTACGAAAAAGATAACATTTAAATTTTATAATTAAATTAATAAATCGTTGTTGGGCTCAGAGTCTATCTGAATGACCGGCTGTTATCTATGTCCTATTCGCATCTCGTACTTACAGTACAGTGACCGGCAGGCAAAAAGTTCAAATAAACTTAAGATGTACTAGAGTCACGTGGTTCTGACGAATGTGGGCCACAAGTGCGTAGCAAGAAAGTGAAAATATTCTATTCGCTAGTTCCTAAGTCGGAGATTTATATTATGGTCGCAAAACAAACTTTCACTATAACTGCGATATTGAGTATACATGAAATGATTTTTGCGAATACAAAGTTATGGTTTTATGAATTGAATTCTATTGATAAAAAAATGTTAAAAGCGTTTATATATTTGATTTAAATTTATAAATGTTAATTCTTAAATTAACTTGGCATGCGAGACTAACTATTTTATTGAATAATTAACTCGATATTTTATAATCAAGTTCAAGTGACACGCTGATTAATAGATTTAAAAATATAAAAAATTAAATTATTGATTTCGATCTAAAGAATTCTCGAAACGTATTTTAGAAAGCTTAAGAATATTCTGAAAATAAAATTCGATTTTTTTATCACGCGTAATACCTCCGGCGGTGAAAGATATTTTAAGAAAGTCTAAAATACAAGTCGCTCGGATTTTCGGGCATCTCCGTTTGTTGGGAAATGTTCGAAAATTCAAAAATTTCCTTTTGAGGCGCTCTCCACCTTTTTTTTCAGATGTCAATCATAAAAGCGCAGTTTTAAGATTCCGTGCACTGTTTTTCTCAAAATGTTACGTAAGTTGTCTAAAGATAGCGTAAATAGTTATTATAGGGGTAATAAAAGAGATTCTTTGATTATTCTTTGACTCTTTCTGTGAAGCAGAGGTAATAAAACTGATACTTTAAGTTATGTAGATAAATAAAATTAACCAAATATCGATCTATAAATATTAAATATAATAAATGAAATTTAATTCACTACAGCGTTAATTATGCTAAATGTTTTTTCAATAATCGAAACTTACTTTTACATTAATATGCTTTTTCATGGAGAAAACCATTGTTTGATCTTTACTTACTATAAAACTATATAAATACATTAGTATTATAACAATTATTAAAGAATTTTTAAAATTGTGTACAAAATTTTGAACTCGCACCAATGGAAATTTTTACTAAAGTATCAAGTTATTCTTAAATTTGTAATAAAATTAGCTTGGATCCGTTGGCTTTATTTTTATTTTTTAATGCGCATAAACAAAAAATAAAAAAATTTTTTTTTTAAATATTCAATTTATTCCTAAACAATTCACTTTAAATATTCAAAATTAGAAAATTATTTTTTATAATTTATATATCATAGTATATCTTTGAAATGAAATACAAAGATTCCTTGTGCACTTCAAATTCTCTAATCTTTGCCGTGCTCAAGAAATTATCTGAAATTCTTAAAGTGTAGCATTATCAAATCCCTAATTACCTAAACACTTAATCATTCCTTTCTAAACTAGCAAAAAATTATCCTTGTTTATTCATCGTCTACCTAATTTCCACAATTCTCCATTGGATAGCCAAAATGATCGAATAATTTTCTACCAAAATTCTTTTCATCTATCACTCTAATTACGCTACTCATCCAACCGTCTGATTCGTGACCTCATAATTGTAGGCACCGCAAAAGCACGTGACCATCGAGAGGCTCGAAAAGAATAAGAAGACAGAGTGTACTAGGGGTCATCGTCGAAGAAATTTTATCTCCCGCGGCCTTAATCTTACGGCTCCGCTAAGCTCGCCTCATTCTATCGCTTATCGGAGGGGCCTAATGAAGCCTATATTTTAGCGACGTGCATTGTCCCATAATTGAGAAATTACTAAGTAGCGAAAGTGCTTTGTTGATCCTCTTCTCCGGCGAGGCGCGAATTTTTCGTTTCACTCATTGATAGCGCGCTAAATTATTTTAATCTATATAATGTAGGAAGTGCCTGTTTTGCAATGTATTATCGCAAAGAGCAGATCTCGAGTGGCATTTATTATTGAACATTAGAGACATGAAAAAATGTAGGCGCCTCGGGGATGCTTATGATGAGCAAGTCTGCATAATAGATTTTTTTGGAACATCGTAATCGGTGGTGTAATAATGTTATGTAGGCAAGATAAACGATTCTAGAGGCAGCTAGGCATTCTTTGTAAAGTCAATTGATTCGAATTGATTTCAACAGGCTACTAGACTATTGTTAAGTTTTCGAGATAGGCGTTTATTGAGGAAAATTGATAAATGTTCCACGTTTTTTTAACATTTTTTTGCGTTATTGATCTTTGACAAAATAATTAAGACGATTGAAACATTTGCCTGCATTCTCCAGTTAAATATACGTCGCTTTTCCTTATTTAAAACAGCTTTACTTATTTTGTCTAATCAAATTTTTTTATTATACTGAATTATATACTACTGTTCCATTTAAACGCATTAGGCAATTAAAATGAGATTTAATAAAGGGAAATGTACGACAGAAACAGTTACTGACACGGGACGATTGTCCGTCTTAGTGTTATAGAGTAGCTGTCGAAGGACACATCCGAAAGCGCTGCTAAATTTACATCTATTAAGCGACGCTCGGCTGTCTCGCGATGAAAATTTCAGAGTCGTTATGCCGCTCGCTTGTATTTCTCTCTTTCTCCTTTTCAATTTCGACCCGCGACGATGGGAGATGAGTGGAAAAATACCCCGACATGAGCTATAATCGATATTTCGAAAATGCTTTTCAATGAAATTAAAATTTATAGTTTTAATTCTCATTTTTGTGTCAAAAGATCTAATATTACAATTTAGTTTGAATCATTAAATAAATACCAGAATAATCGTTAATTTAGAAGTAATGAGTTTTTAATCAAAGTTCAGTTTAATTATATTAATTCAATTATTTTATTCTTATCGAAGTAATCCCATTTTCTCGTTATGTCTTCCGGGTTTATAACACAAGAATGTGAGTTTTTCTTCTCCGACACCTTGGAAACTTTCCCAAAGTCAAGAAACTTAACTGACTCGAAATTTTGGCACGTTTTACATTTAAGAATATTTCAACTCGTATATCGCTCTATACGTATTTTCAAATCTTTAAATGTTATCTCGATTATGTTTTAAACGGCTATTTATTTTGTTTTCTTCTCTCTTTATTTCACTCAAATTACATAACAGAAACATTTCTGATAATTGCCAGAGTGCCAAAAAAAAATCACTATTTTAAGTTTTTTTCTTATTTACGATAAAATCTAATTCAGTTCAGTCTGTGAAAACAGATCCAGAAAAGAATCCGATTATAAGTCAGATTATTCTCGTTCGATCTGAAACACGAGAAGATGCGCAAAGGATCCGTGAGCGTTAAAAGAATCTTCAATGAAACCGAGATAATCTATGACCTTAACGCACAATAAACAACTAGACGTGTAAATGAATTTTTCATTTCAACAATCGCATTGACACTATCGTCTATCATTAACTATAAACACTTGTCTTAATCGCGGCGCGTAAAATTTGTAACCATCCACCATTTAACTATAATTTAATTTTCCTTTTTTTTTCTCTTGCAGAGATGCTACTATCTTTCCCTCGAGTACTACATGGGAAGAACATTGCAAAACACAATGATTAACTTGGGCATTCAGGGTGCCTGTGACGAAGCCATGTATCAAGTGAGTATCGTTATAATTAGATGCGCTTATGTATAATAGAGGCGCGATATGCAGGCGCACTTTCAACACTGCAAATTGTGTCGTAACAGATATATATGAGGGAATTCTAATTATTGTCGTGACGCTAGGATTTTTCGTTTGATACAATGTTTGTTATGCACTTTAGTCTGGCCAGCCGAAAAATGCTTTTGCCTCATTGTTATTTTTGAAAAACTTTTATCTGTCTGTATTGGCTAATGGAAAGACAATGAGAGTGAAGAATTGAGTATTGATTAAAATAGTAGAGCATGTAATGAAAAATTTAAGTTGATAAAAATCACTTTATCAATCACGGAAAATCGCGCTTTCATCTGTATTTTAATTAAACAATAATTATCATCACGTTTTAAAATTAAACGCACAAAAATTAAAAATTGGTTAACGAAATTGATTTTTGTATTTATTGTCAGTGTTAATTGAAAATGAATATGATTCCAATAATAAGTGATTTTTTTCAATGAATTATAGTGAATTTCATTTAATCAAATCAAAATAGTGAGCTTTAAATGTTTTCTAATAATAGTATATAAAGACGCAGTATTTGTTCATTTATATATATAAATACCACAAGTTGTTCATCAGAATGTTTATTACAAAATAAAACTATTGTATAATCGTATTATTGTCAGCACACCTGTCTCCATATATGCACTAGTATAAAACAGCAAACATTAAAAAACAAATTTAAAAATAACATTGACATAGTTATAATTCTTAAACTATATCTATAACATCTATCAACTTCAAACTCATTCATTAATAACGTTTCCTTAATATCAACAGATGGGCCTGGACATCGAGGAATTGGAAGAGTTGGAGGAGGATGCCGGTCTCGGTAATGGTGGTCTTGGTCGTCTAGCTGCCTGCTTCCTGGACAGCATGGCTACTCTTGGCCTCGCTGCTTATGGTTACGGAATTCGTTATGAATACGGTATCTTCGCCCAGAAGATCAAGAACGGCGAGCAGGTGGAGGAACCCGATGATTGGCTGAGGTACGGTAATCCATGGGAAAAAGCTAGGCCGGAGTTCATGTTGCCCGTCAACTTCTACGGGCACGTCATTGATACACCCGAGGGCAAGAAGTGGGTGAACACGCAGGTGCGGTTTCATCGATACGATAAAAATAATTGGCTTTGCGAAAAATTATGTAACAAGATTTTTCGATGTTTATTTAGGTCGTGTTCGCCATGCCATACGATAATCCCATTCCGGGTTACAAGAATAACGTTGTCAATACTTTAAGATTGTGGTCAGCCAAATCTCCCGTTGAGTTTAACTTAAAATTCTGTGAGTAATCATCTTTTATCGGTAATTATATATTTAAAATCATGCAAGAATCTAATTTTTACAACTATTATTTTAGTCAACGATGGCGACTACATCCAAGCTGTGATCGATAGAAACCTGGCAGAAAATATTTCAAGGGTTCTCTATCCCAATGACAATTTCTTCGAAGGTAAGGAGTTGCGTCTGAAACAAGAATACTTCATGGTGGCCGCCACCCTTCAAGATATTATTCGCCGTTACAAATCGAGCAAGTTTGGTTCACGGGAACACCATAGAACCGACTTCGATTCCTTCCCAGACAAAGTGGCCATTCAACTTAATGATACTCATCCGTCCCTCGCCATCCCCGAACTTATGAGGATTCTTATCGACATTGAGGGTCTTTCTTGGGATAAAGTACAATCAATTATATTTTAAAATAAGAAAAAATAATCCGTAGAAAATAGTTTAATAAGTATTTTTTATTTTCAGGCATGGGATATTACAGTTCGTACGTGTGCTTACACGAACCATACTGTACTACCAGAAGCATTGGAAAGATGGCCAACAAGTATGTTGGACAGCATCCTGCCTAGACATCTTCAAATCATCTACCATATTAATTTCCTTCATCTGAAAACTGTTGAAGCTAAATTCCCTGGAGATCTTGATCGTTTACGTCGCATGTCTCTGATTGAAGAAGAAGGTGAAAAGAGAGTAAATATGGCCCATTTGTCCATCGTTGGTAGTCATGCTATTAATGGTGTTGCAAGAATTCACTCTGAAATTTTGAAAGACTCTGTGTAAGTCTATCATTAATATATAATCTTCTATTAATGTTTCAATAATGATAAAATTTTATGTGTAATAAAATGTCTTTTATCAGGTTCCGCGATTTCTATGAACTTACTCCAGAGAAGTTCCAGAATAAAACTAACGGTATCACTCCTAGGAGATGGTTGTTGCTTTGTAATCCTAATCTTTCTGATGTTATTGAAGAAGTAAGCACCTTGGAATACAATATTTTGATTATTCAAATTTTCATGCTTTATTTATGCGAAAGGGGAAATAATTTAATATATATTTAATTTTATTAAATAGAAAATTGGTAGCGATTGGACTGTACACTTGGAACAATTGGCACAACTTAAACAGTATGCTAAGGATCCATCTTTCCAGCGTGCCATTGTGAAAGTCAAGCAGGAAAACAAGATGAAACTAGCCGAGATTCTTGAACGTGATTATGGCGTCAAAGTGAATCCTTCCTCAATCTTCGACATCCAGGTTAAGCGTATTCACGAGTATAAACGTCAACTGCTCAATTGTCTACATGTCATCACGCTGTTCAATCGTATCAAGGCAAACCCGAATGCACCTGTTGTTCCGCGTACCGTCATGATTGGTGGCAAAGCCGCGCCTGGTTACCATCTTGCTAAAAAGATCATTAAGCTAATTTGCAGTGTGGCCAATGTTGTCAACAACGATCCGATCGTCGGCGATAAACTCAAGTTCATTTTCCTGGAGAATTACAGAGTAACTCTAGCTGAAAAGATTATTCCCGCTGCCGATCTCAGTGAACAGATTTCGACCGCTGGTACTGAGGCGTCCGGTACTGGTAACATGAAATTCATGGTATGTCTTTACTGGTTACAAATCAATAATACTTTAAGATTATGTTTTCAATAATCGCGAAAATATCTGAAATAAACTTTATTAATTTTTTTACAGTTGAACGGTGCACTGACGATTGGTACCCTTGACGGAGCTAACGTCGAAATGGCTGAAGAAATGGGTAACGAGAACATCTTTATCTTCGGTATGACAGTAGATGAAGTAGAAGCTTTAAAACGGCGAGGCTACAATGCCTACGATTATTACAATAAACTACCTGAGGCGAAACAATGTATTGATCAAATCCAGGGTGGTTTCTTCAGTCCGAATAATCCAAATGAGTTCCAAGATATCGTTGATGTTTTGCTTAAATGGGATAGATTCTATCTTTTAGCTGACTACGAAAGTTACATGAAGAGCCAAGATTTGGTATCTAAAACTTATTTGGTATGTACTTATTTTGTTGCCTTCTACAAAACTGATGAATTATAAAAAATAAAAATGTGAACTAACTGACATATTATTTAATATTTCTTTAGGATGAAAACAAATGGGTAGAAATGGCCATCCATAACATCGCCTCTTCCGGAAAATTCTCTTCAGACCGAACGATCGCTGAGTATGCCCGAGAAATTTGGGGCGTCGAACCAAACTGGCAGAAACTGCCTGATCCTCATGAGCCACGTGATATTTAAATTGATTTAAGATTCTCAAATTTTTAATATAAGAGTAGGCGTCTTTTATCGCGCGCCAGATGGGCGAGACGCTTTTTACAATTTGTTGGAATTTCAGTCATTAGGTTGCGCTTATCTGTTATTTCTTTAGCCATATATAGCGCCTGATCTAATTTCGAATTGCTGGTATCGTGATGCTGTACACTTTGAATGTTGATCAACACTTGACTTACGAATAAGAAGATTTAGTCAAGAAATTATGTAGAAACGTCGATAGTATTAGGAAAAGTGTGCACAATGTCGCGAGATCCTGAAAGCGTTTTTACAACTTTTATCCAACTCCAACTTTTATTTCTAATATCATACATCTTTATTTGAATTAGTTTGTAATCACATTTAAAGACTTCATCATTTGAATTTTATATGTGTACGTCCTATATTTTCTTTATATTTTCTTTCTAGTCTGAAAAATGTGACAGGACTATTTTTTTGGAGAAATTGTATATGTTAATCATGATCATTTCGTTAGACACGATAGATTTTAGCTTATTAATTAAAAAAATCGTAGCCTTTGGCAAACATCGACAATTTTTGTTACTATCAAAGGCCGACTTGATATTCTGTTCAAACCCAGTGTATAGAATTATTGTTATGACTTTTAATTTGGGTATTTTAAAACATTTTTTCAGAAAAATTGTTGCTACTGTGTTCGCTAGCGAATTGCGCCAGAGATATATTCAAGTGGCAATAATATTGGCTTCCAGTTCCTTCATAGTAATAACTTCAATACAAAGTACAACTTTTTCAGAAAAATATTTTCAATATTTAAGAAAAGACTATCAATTTTATAAAAGATTTTTACAAATAAAATCACATCGCACAATCAAAACTGTTATACCTATTTACAAATTTTATCGAATTTTACATGGAAGGTTTTTAAAAAAAAGGCCATATAAATATACATAGCATAACATACAAAAAGTACATAGCAAGTTGTTATAGATTTTAATCATTGTTAAAGAACAAAACAAAATAATAAAGGCTGGCCTAATTTTATAACAAAAAATAAAAAATTGAAATTATACTGCGTGATTCAGACTTTGTTACTTAAGCAAGATGTCTCGAATATTATATCACGATAAATTTAAAAATGTGAAAGAATCTACAATATGTAATAAAAAACATTACTGTTCAAAATTATCTGTTTGTATTTTACCTGATTTATTTTTATTGCACTTTTATATTTAAATTTTAAAACCAAAAATAATTCTATAAAACGAGGTTGTGAAATAATTGTTATGCAAACTTTAAATAAAACTTTAACAACGTTTGCACAACACGATATAAATAAAACATTGCAATTCAATGAACTAAGTACTGACTAAATGATTCTGCCAAAGTACATTCTGTTATTGACTCAATTACTTGTATATTAAAAGCCAATCCTAAAACTTAATATTTCAACCCTAAAAACGACAAAAATTGAAGAGAGCTACAATCGATAAATTAAACTGCCATAATAATTATTACTAAACACAGCCTCTTTCAAAACCATTTACTGCATCAATTTTCATCGTAATCTATTTCCCAATTAACGACGCTCTAAAATTTCCAATCAGCCTCGCAGCTAGGTATCGCTCCATTGCTACATATCATGCCGGTGCACGTACCGAGACCAACAAATTAAAAAAAAAAAAAAATTCCCTCCCGACGTTACATACGTATTGTATAGACGGCCGAGCGCAGCTGCGCGCAGTGTCTCCACGGATGACGGACGAGCCGCATACGCAGCGATATGTCGTCGCGCGACTGGCTACGGGCTGTAGTGGCTCGCCGGAACGAGGCCTTAAAGAATTTCGAGCACTTCGACGAGCAAGCCGTACCTGTGGTAAGCCGCCTCTCGCCGGAGAGCCTAAATTTGGCCTTGCAGCGAGCGGTCCATTAGTTATCTTTTTTTAGTGCGAGCGAGTGTTTTGGAAGGGGTTTGGTTGTGTGTAAGTGGGCAGAGGCGTGCTTGTAGTTTATGCGAGAGCAGCTGCGTGCGCCGGAGAGTTTTGCATGGATTTTGCGCATTGGAGAGTGTGAGAAGAGAGGAGCGCTCGGATTTCTTCGGGAGAGATCGAATGTGTTCGGCGCTGGCGGGAAAGATTTGAATCAAAGCTCCGTGGGAGCTTTTTAGATGGGTTTTTTTATAGCTTGAACTGCTAGTTACTTTATTTAAAATGTTTTTGGTGGTTGTGATTAGTTTGATTAATTATTAAATATTTATTGGTGCTGGCGTGGTATTGTTAATTTACCCATTAGGAGAGAATTGTAGATACAGAAAATCAATTTTAATCAAGCTTCCAGTGTCGTTTTCTGGCACAAAAAATTAAAACCTGTAAAAAATTTGAACGTGTCCCTTTTTTTCAAGAAATAAAGCTACATTATTGATCATCAACTTTACAAATATTTTACTACAGAAACTAAAGAAAAAAAAATTATAAAAATAAGTGGAAATAGTTTTGCTTTTTTTTTAACAAAGTGTAACTTAAAACTTTTTATGTATATCTAGTTTTAATTATCTTTCTCTGTAGTTTTTATAACAGAAATATTTGCAAAGTAATATTTAAAATTAGATAATTAATTTATATCTTGAAAGGTTCATTGGTGCTAATTACTAAATTTTAGTTTTTGGTGCTTGAATCCAATCATCACAGCCTCGTTCAAATTCCTTTCCCGCGTTTGCAACACTCTACTACTTAATTATTTTTACGTGAAAAATAATTGACGATGATCATAAAGATAATAAAACAAATAACAATCTTTTTTCGGCCGGAGTAAATGCCAAAATTTTTTCTCAATACTTTATCCGCGGCTTATGACAGAGTACGCTCATTAAGAAAACATCGTTCTTAGAATTTTAATTTATATCCTTGAGAATAATTTTATTTATTTTTCAGAACCTTTCAACGCTATTTAAATTGAACGAGTTGAGGCCCACGTCTACGATCCTTGTTATAGGCTATATTCCAATCGAAGCTACAAGGTAAGCCAACAAATTTTTTATAAAATATTCTTCGATACAATTTGGTACTCCGAATTACGATTCATTTTTTCATATCCCTTAATAAAATTGAAACTTTGAAAAAATTTTTAATGACCAAGCAGAAGCATTTTGTTTATTTACTTTTTGTTTATTTATTTTGAAAAAAAATCGATCAATGACAGCTGCTATAACAAACGAAAACGCTCGCTGTCCCGTCGCCAAGACGACCCGTCATCAAAAAATTCCCTCGCTCATGAAAAGTTGTACAGAAACCCGGCGTCGTTCAGATACGCATTTTATCACCTCTCGGATCCACAATCGTCCAAATTAGTCACGATGCAGTTGTCGCTTTAGAAAGAGAATTAAAAATAAAATTGTATTTCCCGTTTTCGGCTTCGAACGCAGATTTTCGATAAACCTCAAATGTAAAACAACGGGATTCATCGCTCTGCACTTCAACCCGCGTCTCGATCGCGGCTACGTCGTCAGGAATACAAAAGTCAAGGGATGCTGGGAGGAGGAGGAGACCTGCTCACCCGTCGGCGCTCGTGGCTACATTTTCCGCAGGAACAGCTTCTTTCATCTCACCATCTTTTGCACGCTCAATGAGTTTCAGGTATGGATATATCACTGTTTTTTTTCTAGCTATTGTAAACAAAGATTTTTATTTATACTTGATGTAAGTTTTTTTGACGATGAGAAATATTTTGAAAATTTTTTTCGTTTTAAAAATACTAATTAAATTTGTTCATTATAGATCGCAATCGATGGAGAACATTTTTGTGCCTTCGCTTACAGAATTCCGCTTGAAGAAATCGTCGGCCTCGAATTTAACGATGATGTCGAGGAGACAAGAGTTAGACAAACTACTATGCAAGTATACCCGGATACGCGATATTTGAAGCCAAGAAGAGTCCTCGAATTAGTGGACGAACAACCATTGGATAAAAATCTTGTAAGTTTAATGAAATTTTATGATTCTTTAAATATCTATTATTTATTATTTTAGATTTTTTAATTATAAATAAACATTTCAAATACAAATTGCAGGGGTTACCGGTTGTCATCGATCTTCCAAAAGGATTTGACATTGGAGCTCGATTACTTATTAAAGGAAGACTGAAACTTTTGCCTCATTCGTATGTATTTTTGCAAGATTTTTATTTTGCTTCGTGAAATTATAATTTAACATTTAGCAATGTTTCCATGATGATTTATGTCGATGTATCTTTTAGATTTTATATAAATCTCCAAAAAGGGAAAATGATATATCCCCACCCTGCTATTGCATTGCATTTAAATCCTCGATATCATTATGGAAATGCACCTTCCTGCATGGTCATGAATTGTTGGAACAATGGTAGCTGGGATAGAGAGGAACGACACGAAGGGCAAATTTGGACTCCTGGACGAGAATTTTTGTTTACGTAATTACTTTTTATTAAAAATATACTTTATTTAAAATATTTTCTCAGAAATATTCCTAATTATAAAAAAGCAGTATTTTCAATTCTTTAAAATAATACTCGGATTTGTTTACATATTTTGTTTAAAATATTTTTTAATTCTACGTTTAAATTTGTAAATTAAAAATCGATATATTTGCTTTACATGATTTATAAACGTATTATTTTGAATTTTAGGATTCGCTGTGAATACGAAGGTTATGTTATATGGTTGAATGACAAAATGATCGGTGAATTCAAACACAGACTGCAGCCGTCCATCATCGACACTATTCGCATAACCGGTGATTTGGTACTATACGAGATGCTGGTATCATACTAGTCAGAATCAAAAACGCTAACGCAAGCGAGACGCGCGGCTTAATCTTACTGGGACATCGACAATGTAAACAATCCTCACATGAAAAAAAAGGTTTCTTTCCTGCGAGAAATTAACTAAATACTTTCGTAATTTTGCGCCAAAGCTGCCTTAGGATCTTACGCCTGTTAATAAGACGATAAGAGATAATAATGTTGTTGGTAAATCTCGCCTGAAACGAGGCACTTTCGACAAGATCATTCCGAGGGCGGTTTATCATTTTTTTCTCTCAAGTCAAGTTCCTTGTCAAGTTTGCAATCTTCGCTTTGGGCGAAGTAATTTTTTATGTATATTTTTTTCTCTGTGCTCGACGAATGCATCTTGTCGAAATGTCTCCTTAAGCTCGTGATCTTATAAAGTATATAATTACTCTATAACTGCCTTGCGAAAAAAAAAATTGTTGAAATAGTTAAAAAAAAAAATTGAGATTCTTCGAAAGTTTGAAATTAATTACGATTCAAATCTGTTTTAAGAAAAAAAAATTGTTACTTTCATGTTTAGATTGTGCTAGACATTAAGTTTCTTATGAAAAGTGTTATTCAAAAGCGTTGAAAGAGAAATATTTTCGATTGTACTCCCAAGACAGTGATCCATTCTCGATTAGAAAAAAAGAATTTTTTCATATATATTTATACAATCGCTTTATATAATAATTTGTTAGTATATTTGTATGTACACACGTAGCGTATTTATGAGACTAAACTTATTAAACGTTTGTAGCGTAAAATGAATATTTTCGAATGCAATAAAAAGCGCTTCATTCCATTTCTCGTTCTTATTTTGCTTTAAAAAGTCTAATAAGTAAATCCAGAACATCTCTGAAGTATCGTACAATCTTTCAACAAATTTTAATTAAGTGTGCCAGTAAGGAAGGTTGTCGCTCGAAAAAGTGAATCTCTTTATGCGCACGCAACTTATTGCCAGAATGATAAAGGTAAGGCAAAATAAGAGGAAAACTAGCCGGTCTATTGCCGTCGCGAGTAACACCCATTCCAAGTTGGCGATGCTCCTGCTGGACGTCGGTGGCGTTAGATTTTGTTGACTATTGTTCATGCTGGCAAAGGATGTCGTCGACATCGATATATCCATCAGATGGTTCTCGCACATCTCCTGTTCTGCTGCCGACTTTTGTGATTCAATCTATCAATTTTGATATTGAACAAGCGTAAGTTAAATAATAATGTAAATTTTTATTGATGAATGAAGAATTAAAATATTTGACTTATTTTTCTGGAAGATTGTTGAATATAGAAAAGTGATCTTTTTAACTTTATCATTTCATAAAAGTTACAGTTTTGGAAAAATATTTCGCAGTAAAACGTTTATATACTTCTTATATTTTCAATTATGCTTAAATTTACAATTTAATTTTATACATTTCAGATGATTATATTATTTACAGAAAATAAAGTTTTATTATAAGGACATTAAAAAAATTAACTTTTGATTATTATACTGACCTCTTGGATAATATGACTAAGACCCAAGTATTTTCCTGGCCTACCCAGGAGAAAGCGTCTTAGTGGTCGAGGGATGGTTGCATAATATGCGAATTTATTAATATTTATCACAAGTGTAGAAATAATCAACGATATCGTCGCTTGGTAAAGACAGGCGCTGTAGAACCTAACTAAAACATTCCAGTAAAGTAAATAAATTGTTGGCATATAAAAAATTGAATATTTTTTATATTATATAATTGAAGATTTATATCTGGCTTCTCAAAATAACGCTTATGTCCACTTCGTTTAATATCGCGTTTACACCGATTTTGTTTTAGTTCATACAGTTAGGTACTGGAAAGTTGTTTAGAGATATTTCGCGTCCGCTCTCGTGTATAAGTTCATTTTTAGCTTTTTTGATACTTCCGTTGATATCTAAAACAATTCAGTTTTAATTGCTTTTATTTATCTCTATGAAATTTGTTTCCTTCTATTTTGGATATACATTGGAATATAAAGCCGTAAATTTAGGAAATCATAAAAAATTAACTTATCGAGATATGTCAGAAAAACACAGATAACATCAGATAATAGAACAGATTTTCAACAATTAAATCAGAAAAATAGAAAAAAATAATCCATTCAAATATAATGAATATATATATAATACTATGTATTATTTCAACATTAAAATAGAGTATTATTTTAGAAATAATTTATATATTTGTTAATTCCATATACTATGAGATAGAGTTCTTTTTATTATTTATATGAAATGATCACTGAGAAGAGAACTAGCGGATAAGACTTCTTCTGATCCAAGATTATATTACTATAAGTATCGAAATAGTTAAGTAGTTATCTCGGGAAGCCATATAAATAATGTATAGAGTAGAGGATTTATTTACTGTGCACCTTAAGCAATCGACAAAAACTATTTAGTGAACATTTGAATATGTGTAAAAATCCAATGATCAAAGAGAGCACAGTAATTATTACACATACAATTTTTAAAAATATTTCGAATTGTGTAGTTTTATGAAAATATGTACGTTATATAAACATAAATAAGGTAATATAGGCTTTCAAAACCAGGGTTACCAAATTTTTTAATTGCAAAATAATAATCAAAGAATTAACATTTATTTCTTAATATGACGCACTTCACAAAATGAATTTCATTTTTGAAATAATAATCTTAACCAAACGATTTCAAAAATGGTGTTTTGACCCCCCTGTAACTTATTAAGTGCGTGGTTGCCGTGTCTAAAAATAGTCACTTTAGCCTCACTTTTTATGCCCAACAAAACGCAAATATCAATACCTGCGTGACATAAAGCACTGTATGTACCACGGACAAGTGAACC
>UELX01004737.1:0-16444 GCA_900480035.1 Eupelmus urozonus | reverse complement strand
TTAGCATAAATGTATCAATGTTGTTCATAAAACGAGTATGTCACAGCGTTACTACATTATATAGTAATTTTTTCCATGTTTATAATAAGTTTTATGCAGACATTTTTCTCAGTGTATTTTTCAACATCAATCGATTGTGCATGAAGGCAAAATAAAATTGTTATTTACGTTCGACTGGATTTGTAGCTGTTTAATGATTTGATTTAATTATTGATAAGTCATGAAAAGTATTTGCTTAGGTGTTCTGAAAGGCTGTTCAAATTGATTAAATATATTTGATTCACTTGTATGGCTTCGATGTTTCTCTTATATCAATAGTGCAATAAATCTCGGAGATATATAAAAAGAAATGACCGACGAAGAATAATAAAATATTTTGACCGGTTTATTAATATAAAAGAAGTTCAATGTTTCATTTTAATCTTTTCAAGGCCGAGCCTGGTATCTTTAAATATTTGCAAACGAGAGATAAAAAATCGCAAGGATAATTTTCATGAGCAAAGAGAAGCCATGGAAGAGTGGAATAAAAATGAAAGATATCTTGAGTGTGCGAGAAGCGAGAATAAGGTTAAGAAAATAAAAGAAGCATGAAAATTATTAGCATAATAGATAAACACAAAGGTTTTCTTGTAAAATATTCAATAAATCAATTGGCAAATTTTCAAGAAAAAATTGTTTGAACTACCAGAGTGTTTAAAAATACAGAAACTTCTGCGGGATATGATAAAATTCTGAAAAGATCTGATTTTCAATTCAGCAGGAGTCGCTCATATAAGGTTAATCGAGTGCACAGATCATAATACATTTGTAAACAACGAAATAAATCACTAAGAATAAAATATGACCTCTGTCCATCGATTTTAAACGATTAAATATTTGCATGCTGCAGAAACTTTAAATCGCTCGAAATATTCATCAGCCGCATACATTTATAATTAATTGTTCGATCGATTTTATTCCCTCGTAAAAATTCACTAGTTTCTTATTCTGCCGGTTAATTCTTTCACTAATACCCTTGAAAAAAACCGATATTCGCCAAGGAATTAAAAAGCCAATCGAAAGAAAGGCAGTATGTATTTTCAGCGTGAAAGGAGCATTATTTAAAATGCAATTTATTCTCGGAGCTTGAAAGACGAAGGGCGGCCAACTGATTCCGAGGTAGGTAGGGTTTGCTCAGCGAAAACAAAGTCGGTGTAACGGCGCCGCTGTGGCCGAGCTCGAAAGGAGGGTAAAAGACAGCGAGGAGAATTTATAGGTCGCATTGCGTCTAGGCGTATAGGTCGCGCCGTCGCCACGGCAGTCTGCTCTCTTTCTTTAACGAGGGCTGATGCGTTTATATAGGCGGAAAAAGGAACTTATCAGACTGGAGCGAGTCGCGTCTTTTTCGCTTTCTGCTACATTTGCCCTATTATTTTTCACGCATAAGTATAACCCGAGTGCTGCTGAATTTTTAAGAGCCCATTTTTTAAATCCATATTGCTTAAATAACAGTTTAGTACCAAAGAAGAGTATATTTTTAATAATATTAAAAGATGCGTAAAATTTTTATATGGTCTGAAGAAAGAAAATATAAATTCTGAAGAAGACTGAATGTTGCCAGGACCGATCCCATCTTGCATCGCTGATTGATCCTCTAGCATCCTCGTTTCAAACAATGACATAAGAGCCATCACGAAGAGAAGAGAAACAGCAAGCGCAAGCCCTCCTGATTTATACCGCGGCGACGTTGATATTACAGCGAGCCTCCGCGACGGCGTGGCGGCGGCTCTGCACACATCGCATAATCTCGCGCAGGAAGAAGAAGAAGAAGGGAGAGAGAGAAGCCTCAAGGCGAAGGATATAATGCAGGCGGCAACAGCGGCGGCAGGATTCGCGGTTTTGCGCGCGCGCGGGAGCCCGAGACGACCTTCAAGCCAGGCACTCGCGCGCCGGTTCCTCCTTTGCCGGCGCTGCACCGACGGCGGCCCTGAAACGCCGTGCAAGAAAGAGAGAGAGAGAGAGAGAGAGACGAGGCAAGCAGCACCATCACGGTCAAGGCCACAAAACTCTCCCGCGCGCGACTGCAGCCTGCACACCCTTCCTTTCCACTGAAATGCAGTCTCTCTCTCTCCTCTCTTCTTCTTCCTTTTTCTCCTTCTTTTTTTTTCTTCTTTCCTGCTCTCCTCGTTGCGGAGCCCTGGCATCGAGGACCATTTGCTCCTTTTGCACAGCCGAAAAAGCCGATCGCGATTATACTGCTGCACCACAGGCAGGCCTCTCTCAGCACGATGCAAAAACTCGATTACGGGGACACATTTCGGAGGGTTCAACCGGTCTGCCCCCCCCCCTTCCCCCTCTATGTTCGGATCCGGTTTTGTCATTTAAAAAGACGGCCGCGAGCTGCAGGCATATATAGGGAGAAGGAGAGAAGCGAACGGAGAGAGAAATGGAGAAAGAGCAAGAGTGTAGGGTAGGACGGGAGTTTGGCGAGAGGGAGAGCCTGCCTCTGATGCCGGGGATTTCGTAATGTGTTTACGTTTTGCTAACGTCTTTGTGTGCGTGTGCGTGACGCGCTCAGCGGAGGGACCGGAGACGAGGCGCTTTATAGGCAAAGGACTATTTATTTTCGCTTTGACGAAATTCTCGATCCTCGAGGAGTTGCGAAAAGCTGCCGCGCGAGTTTCGGCAAGAGAGTTGGGAAAATTCAATATTCATTGATTACTTCATTAGGCTTTCGTAAATAAATAAAATATGATAAATAACGAGTCTTTTTTTTAGAATAGTGGCTTACTTCATTTCCAAGCCTGAATAATTAAAATCCAACTATACCAGGCGTGTTTACTAAAATTTTTTCTCTCATACCGGTATGAATGAGAAGTCTTGGAAATAAAGCGACACGCTGCTCCGAAAAGATCAATAACACACCGTACGAAAAGAGCTCGCTGCACTGCCGTCTTGTAATAGCAATCAAGCTAAAAAAGTAGAGGTTGCGCAAGGCAAACAATATCTCTGGAGTAAAGCGATGGAAGGAAGGAAGCAAGCGGAGCAAAAAGCGCCCTCGAAAAAGAGACTCGAACATTGAGCAGAGAGCAGGCGGCTGCACACACACGCATACATGCGCGCACACTCAAGATTGATAACGATTTTGTATCGGCTCCTTCTCTCCTCCGTCGAGCGCGCAGCCGGCTTCGCAGCCGAGTCAGTCCGGTTCGACAGGCTTCTCCTCTCCCTCCTCTCGCTTGTAAGCGCATATATACACACTCGCGCGCGCGCGCACACAGACGCGCGCGGCACAAACATAAATAGGACAGGTTTCCAACGCCGGTGTCTAAATATAGAAAAGAGCGTGTGCGTACGGGCCGATTGGGAGGGGCGCGAGAGAGCAGCGAGGAAGACTCGAACGCCGTCGTCTCTCTTTTTCTTCTTCTTATTGCCAAAGCCTTGGAGAAAGAGAGAATGTGTGTGTACTTATACACGTACACGCGTATATATCCATTTCTCCGGGGCTCTCTCTCGCGCGCTCGCTAATTATTCTCCCGTGACAACTTGCTTATGCGCGCGCGTCTCACGGTTAATTTTCTCGTTTCCGCGAGCGCACACACATAAGCGAGTCGAAGAAGGAAAAGCCACGTCTTCGACAAGGTGCGGAGATACGTGGCTCGCTCCGTTCATTCATGCGTGATGTTCGAGCCAGTCGTTTTCTGCTGCAGGCTGTGTACAATATTTCAATGTTTATAGGTGCGAACTCGCTGCGTCCTGCCCGCGCGCGCTGCTTGACGTACTTGCTGAACGCTAACGCTTTTTTTCATATATGCCCGTATATACAACCGAGATCGATTCTGCTTTAACGAACGCTTATTTGATTAATGCTTTTTACTCGTTCTCTTGCTTCTTTGTTTTCCTCGCAGAAAATTACGAAAAATCAATCATGTGTTATTCCGTTGTTACTCGCTCGGCTAAGTTAATGTGTTTGAGCAGAACATTTGCAGCAATGTTTTTTCTTTTTAACGAAATTTTTCTTGATTTTTTATTTTCTTACAAGCAATTCGAAAAATACTTCAGTTTAAAAATACTCTTAGAAACGTGTATTTTCATCGGAAATTCAAACTGTGGAACATATGTTTCCTATCCACAGCTACTTTAAAAAAATGCTACCCATCCAGAACGGAATTGCGGGAAAGTTCACGAGCTCAATGGAAAAACCTGGGTGGCTCTCGAGTTTGAAAAATCCAAAGAGCGACAGCTCCCGATCGAACAATGGAGAAACTAAAATCGGTAAAAAGTATCGAGTATCCCATAGCGCCCTCGTTTGAAATTTTCATAAAGACTTGCCGCAGGTAGCAGGGGCGCACCTCCAAATATAATGGCCGTCAAATGTTTTTTATGGCCTTAGACGAGCGCGCCTGTTCTCGTTTCTCTCCCCCTCCCCCTTTTGTCGCCGCCAGCAGCCTCTGAAAATTTACCTACACAGAGAGAGAGAGAGAGAGAAGCGGGATCGATGGACCGGCGCAGAGAGCCGGTGTTAAGAAAAAAAAAGTCTATATCTTTTCCCTTCGGCGCTCCATTGTCATCGAGAGCCTTATCGTACTAGTCCCTTCGGTTGTCGCATGCGAGAAGCAACCCCTCGAATTTCATTGACGAGGATCACGCGCGCGCCTCTTACAAATATCCTTAGCCAAGCGTATTCTCAAATTTTCACTTCCTATGTATACACGTGGGAATGAGGATGCTCGGTGAATTTTAAAGTAACCTTCCAGACGCTTGTTTATCTGCAAATATTGGATATTGATTGAAAATGGCTTCAACAGAAAAGTGTAGATTGACTGTATAAATTTATTTTAAATTTTAAATAAAATTTTCATTTACTTTTTGTAAATTATAATCAAGTTATACCCCTTGTAATGATAATAAACACGTCTACATGATTAATCAAGTTAAAATACTTAACCGTAGAGCCTGATACTAAATCTGATATTTATTGTACCTAAATCGGAACATTTTTATGTATCCCAGTGCTGATCCCTAAAACAAAGGGAGGAACTCTCCTTTCCCCCTGCCTGTTTTTCGCGTACATTAAAAAAAAAAATCTGTGTAAGGGGAGAGAGAATCTCGACATCAAAGTGCTGTACGTGTGAAAACCACCTTTTAAATTCCCATGACGAAGTGATTGTTTGCCTTCTTATACTTATATATACTCTCCGGCTGTCTGAGGGGCATTTGAGTTACTTAGAGCGTGAAAAAGGCGGTGGCGGCGGCGATAACGACAACTCGCGCGTTCGACGTTAAACGCTCCAAGAGAGATTTTCCTTTCAGGGTCAACAAATTTTCACAAAACGCTCGTTAAGACGATTCGCTCCGGGGTTCTTTATCGCCCCCACAGCTTAGGTTCGCTTTGTTCTCCATATACATATACAAGTGCGCACGGATTTATAAAATCGTAAATAAAGGAATCGGAACGTGATAGTTATTTGCGTATTGAGAGGAACAAAAAGTCTATCAGTTTAGAAGAAGTGAGCGATTTAATTAATGGGATGATTTGTTTCCTATGCTATAATCGCTGTAATTGCCGCGCTCTATACTCCCGGTACTTTATTTTTAAACCGGCCATTATCGCACAAAGTGGAGTAGCGTGTGCGAGTGTGTTTTGAAAAAAAAAACAGCATACTTTTCATTGACCAAAAGAAAGAGTGGCGCGCTGAAAAAACTATCCCATCGGACGCGCGAGCGTGTATTTATAGTTGCTTTGTGTGCGATAACGTAATCGTTAAATTCAACTCTTAATTAGACGAAAATAAATCTATTTTTGTCGAAATTTCAGTCTCTGAGAAAAAGCTTAAAATATTTTACCTATTAAAATTTCTGTTTCAAAAACAGTATATGTTTTAATTGCAGTAAAATACTGTAATATTGTTATATAAAATTTATATAATCAAACTAACATTATATATTACGTGCATAGCAGTGCCTTAACATTTAATACCTGCATGCTTAAATAAAAAATAAAAAGAAGCTTGATTGTAGCAATATAATTAAAAGTTTGTATACAAAACGAAAAAATAAAAATACATTTAAAAACAATTCTAAACCTCGAGTATTTTCCAAAAAAATTATTTATATTTTTTAAAATCAATTCAAACAGTTAATAAGAACTGAACTCTTCCGAGTCTTTTATCACTGAATGTACACACGATCAACGTACGCAACTCCTACGCTTCTAAAAACGCTGCATTAGCATTCTAGAAGCACGAAGACCTTATCAAAGCGTAAACAGAGCCCTCCGGTTCCGTCAAGGCGCAAGAGAGAGAGAGAGAGAAAAAAACGACAATCTCACATGATCGCGCGCATGCGACGAAAACAGAAGAGGGGAAAAAGCGTGTAAACATACACCAACCTGATCCTGTCCCCGAAGAATTCGACCTTGCTCTTCTTCTTGACGATGGCCTGGGGCTGATGCAGCGGGCTGACGCTGGTCTCGCTGGTGGCCGGCGGCGAGCTCGAGCCGGTGCTGGAGGACAAGCTGCCTGCCCTGCCTCTGCCCCCGTCGATGATCTGCGCGTCGCTGCCCCTCATCATTCCGTGATTGGCGATTATCCCGTTGCCGTGGCCGGTGCCGTTGCTGTTCCCGGGCGGGCCCGCCGACACGGCCAGGCTCGGCCGGCTGTTCTGCCTGTTGCGGCGCTTCTTCTTCTTGACCTCGGAGTTGCCGTTGTTGCTGTTGTTGTGCTCCTCCCGGGGCAGCGAGCCCGGCGCCATCCAGTCCAAGTCTTTCTTAAGGTGTCCCCGAGCACACTTGCAGCCGCAGGCCTTGTACGCCAGATCGTAGCCCTTCTTGGTCCAGAGGTTCTGGTGCCGCTGCCGCTCGGACCAGCTTCGTGCCCTGCCGCAGCCCTTGAGGTACGCGAGGATGGTCTGCTCCCAGGATTCGAAGCACTCGCGATGCATGAACTGGCCGGCCTGGCAGGCGTCGTTGTTGCAGCTGACCTTGACACAGTCCTGGAGCGAGCTCAGCCTGATGAGCGCGTCGCCGCGCAGGCACTCGCCGCTCGGGATGCAGCAGTGGGCGAAGCCGGTGTTCAGGACGTGGCTCAGCCCGAGACTGTCGACGAACGCGTCGAGGCTGTTATTGCTGTTATTGATGTTGTGGTTATTGTTGCTGCTGCTGCTGTTGTTGTTGTTGTTGTTGTTATTGTTGAGACCGAGCGAGCTGGTGGTCTGGTGCTGCTGGAAGACGCTCGTCTCCAGGAGGCCGCCCCCGTGGCCGTTGCCGTGGCGTCGAGGAGCCATCCTCGCTCGAGGAACTCGTCAACGCTGCCCTGATAACCGGCGAGACTTGCCTCTCCGCGTTGCCTCTCTTGGCACTATACGTCGTCACAGCGTTTGTTTGTTTTTCTTATTTACGTTTTGGCGCGCGCGCGAGAGAGAGAGAGAGAGCGGGTCTCTGTCCGCCTCGTCGAGCTGGCGGCTAGTATCCCATTTTCGTATTTCGTCGCTGAAAAGTCGCCGGTCGGGATGAAACAGTGTTACAGAGTAGAGTGTAGAGTAGAAAGAGAATAGAAAAAAAACGCACTCGCGTGTCACAGAGATTAAGATCGGTTTGACTAAAGTTCCCTGGAGGTAATCATTCCCGCGAGCGGCACCGTCGAGCGCCGTTCAGCTTTATCCAGGTTAGGTTGCGGGCTTGTATCACTCATTCACACGCTATAAACCGAAGAGACGAGAAGAGCAGTGAATAATGAAAAAGGTGCGGTTGTAGAGCTGCGGCGTGGATGCTCGATGGCTGCGAAAAAGCGCAGAGCAGAGAGCCGCCGAGGAAGGAAAAGACAAGAGGCGCCTGCGAGTGTCGGAAGCTGCAGCCGGTATATATATATATGTGTATATATGTAGCCGAGGATGGCGAAGGTGCGGCGTTCTATAGAGTATAGTCTCGGTTCCTCTCCCTCTCTGTCTCCCGCTCCTCTGTCTCTCTTTTCTCTCGTCAACACACACGCACGCTTCCACGCGGAGTGCGCAGCAGTTACTGAGCGAGTGCCGGCTCGGCCTAGCGTCGTCTGCGAGCGCGATCCGGCCGGCTGCGGCGGCGGCGGCGGCTACGGCGGCTCGGTGCGGTGACGGCGGCTCGGCGCGGCGGCAGCAGCAGAGCGCGAGCGCGAAAGTGAGATCCCATTGGGTGAAAGGGAAAGCGAGTGGTGGAAGTCACGGCTAGCGCGCCCAATCGATGCGCCCAAACGCCAACTGCGCGCTGCAGGCTGCAGCTCCTGATGCTGCGCTCCTGCGCGCTGCTCCTGAAGCTCCTGCTCGTGTGGATATACTTACTTCTTCTGCTAAAACGTGTCCTTCTTTTCTTCCTTGACGTTTCTACCTGTATGCCGCTGTTTTTGCTCTCGAGAATTTGGAGGTGGCAGTTTTTTGCGGAGATTTTTTGCTCTTGTCGGGTTGGTTTTGGAGTTGCTTTTTAAGGTACGAGAGGGAGCTTTTTTAGCTTAAAGTGCCAAAGGACTACATCCTAAATCTTTTTAGGTGTTTTTAACTTGCGAGATTTTTTTATCTATTCTATTTGGGCAACAAACATTATTTATAAAATGATTTAAAAAAATTTTTTTTCAATTTATTTTTTAATTTAAACGTTTTTTTAATTATACCTCTTTTTAAAGTCGGTCATTATTTCAACTCCATTTTTTTATTGTTTTTTTTATTAATAAAATAAATTAAAAATAAAAACTAGAGATAATCCTTACACTCTCAACTATTATTTTATTAGTGTCAATAATGTTACTTATTACTTAAAAAGCTGTAAAATTTTCAATTTTATCTTTCTTCTTCAATTATATATTCTTTTAAAAAATTTGTAATCATTTTTTTAAAATAATAAAAATAATAATTTGGGCAAAGTAAGCGTTGCTCAACTGTTGCAATATTCTTGGTAAACTTATTTTTTAGGCAGGTTAAAATTAAATGTTAAAACATTTTAATAAACTCATCTTGATGAAAATTTAAACTATAATTGTGAATAAGAAACTTAAAAATGTTATACAATAAGGATGTAAATAAAAGCCTTCTTATATTATAAATAATCTCCTAGAGGGAATTGCTTAAATCATTTATGATTATTTCAAGGCAGGCTCGGCCCTGATTAAACGCGTTATCTTTAATGAAGCGCACTTGCGAGCTTTTTAATTTAAAAATATCTTTCCGGCCCGCTATAAAGTAAATAAAATAGTGGCTTACTTAAATTGCTTTAATAAGGCAGCGCGGGCACATTTTCGGAGATACATTGATAAAGCGCAATAAAGCGAGGGGTTAATGTTGCCCTTTGATAATGCTTGCAAGCCATTTAATTTGAAAATGATGCGCGCGCGGGCAAAGCTCTGGCAAAAAGAGCTTTCGGAGCTGAAGAAAAAGAAGCGAAGAGGCAAGAAGAACGGCAGCAGCGTGTGCGCGACTTATTAAAAAAAGTGTTTCCCATAAAGCCGGCTCGCTCGTTAACGTACGCGTTAATTTCCCCTGGTTGCGCGAGTCTGCTTCCCACGTCTGCAGCACTCCCCCACGCGTTCTCTAGATGCAGATCTTGCTCGCGTGCGCGTATATACGCACACGCGGCGGGCATCGGGCTTGCAACGGCGGCTCCGAAATTGCAGGGCCCCTGCCTAAATTTAGCACAAGGTCGGCTCTCTCTCTCTCTCCGCCCGCCCGCGACCTCTTTTATTTTTCAAGCGCTCTCCCAGCCCTCCCGGCTTTCTCGCTACCATCGCTGCCGCTGCCGCTTCTTTCTTTCTCACACGTAGACGCGATCTGCACCCTTTCTAGTCTTCATTCTGCGCACCGCAGACTTGCTTTATTTATTTATCCGCGAGAGAGAGAGAGTCGAGAAGTCACGTGTCAAGCGGAATCCTGATAAACAGCGGGACTTTGACGAAGAGCTTGGGATGCTTGTATATAAAGCTTCCGATTTTATAGGTGACATATCCTATTTTGAGAATAGAAGGAAACCCTGTCATTTTCGGAGCAGGTATAAGAATTTTTTGCTGCTTTGAAAGCTCCTTCGCTGCTGCGGCGTCCAACAGATATACGTTTTTATTCTTTTCATATTTTGTCCTAATGGTTTCTTATACAATCCTGCCGATGTTTTCATGTTGCGATAACACCGTTCATTGTTAATCATGAATTAAAGTACTTAATTTTGATCACAAGAAAAAAAATGCGATTTTTTCAAAAAAAATAATTTTCTATAGAAAAAAACAATAATATCTCAAAGATAATGATATTCAACTAAAATAATAGATAATACGAAGGAAAAGAAAATAATAAACACTATCATAATCTATTATGATATCGTATATCAAGCTTCTTGTTGTCTTAAACCCTATCACTTTCTGATCCCACATTAGAAGCAATAAATAAAAACGTCGTCGCGCTGAATACAGCCTGTACTCGGCGTCCCTTTAATTTTTTTCGCAAAACATGTGTACACAATGCAGCAGGCAATTCTAATGAATTTGTTTCGCTTCGAGCTTACGATAACACAAGGGCCAATATGGCGCAGCTGCGAAAATAATTTTTTTCTCTCCCCGAGAGCGCGCCTCTGTTTTCTTTATTTCTTTCCCCGCTTTTATTCTTTCCTATATACGAGAGCTGCATTGTCCGCAATCTCGTCACGCTGCATATAAACTACTTACTTCCCATATCGACGCACTCGGCTTCCACACAAAGATGGAAAAAATCAACGCGCCTCCGACTACTCATCGACCTAAGGAGGAAAAGTCGCGAAAATCATTTTCCTTCATCACGAGAGCGTGGAAAAGCACGAGCGATACTGGCGTTTTTGTCTGCGAAAATTGTTTTCTTACTCTCCTCTCTCTCTCTTACACACACACACACACACACACATACCGGTGCTCGCTCCTTATCTCAGCTCGCGCGCACGAAGGAGACGATAATAGCAGCACACATTCAAATTCTGTGTATATACGAAAAATAAGCGCGAAAAACAAGCGATAGGAACGAGCGCTCAAGTATACGAGAAGTAAAAAAGTATTACAGAACATTAAGCGCTTAGCGGGCAGATAAAACGAGCTCGGCTTTAGAAAAAAAATCTGCCTGCACGCTTTTAATCAGTCGGCCGGCTCGCGAGCGCGCAGAGTGAATTATCGGCGCGTCTATCATAACGTCCGCTCGCGCGACGCACAATGTAAATAGCCGCGGCTATTTCAGTCCCGCGGCTTAAAAAATTTCACGCATGACCTGACTCCGCGTGCTCTGCTCGCCCCTTATCTCTCCCTCTCTCTCTCTACGCACACACATCCTCTTCTTGGCTTTTAGCTTTTCTCGCACCTTTTTATCCGCGCGCTTTCTGCGTGTGTGCGTGAGCCAGCGCGCGGCCAGAGAAAAGCCAAATTTGCATCTCAATGGTCGGGCTTCTTTCGGGATATTTCAGATTTCGAAACCGTTTTCTACGCCGCTGATGATATGCGGTATTCGACACTGATAAATAAGGACTTTTTTTAACAATGTTCAATAAACTATTGTGTTTAGATATTACGCGCAGCATTCTTTATTGAAACTACTTGAGGGTAATACATTTTTATAAAAAATCCAATTTATTTGATGTTTATAAGGAAAGGATAGTGCCGTGTGCATAACTTTCACGACTGACGTTTAGAAAATCAATTTTCCGGAACCTTAGTGGATAATCCAAAATCAGGCCCAATACAATGAATCCAAGTTTTCGTTTCAATCATGAAAAAGTTTGATTATCTTTTCTACTCTGCTCAAAGATGATGACACATCATTGTTTATTTGATGCCTCGATATCAAGATTAAATTACTTACTACTATTATAACTTGTTTTTATAGCATTTTTAAAGTTATATAAAAAGCAATTCAGCTCCTTATTTCTGTTTATGTGCGTTTTAAATCAGCCGATTCCAAAAAGGAAAAATATCAAGCGCATATTTATTGTGTTAAAATAATTACCTAATAGTTTACAATAACATGTAGATGCTGCTGCAGAAAGAGTGGCTATTTAACAGCCTTGGTGCCAGCTTATTCTTGTTTTTGTCATATTAAAATTTGTAAGTTGAGAACTTCCCGTGTTATTGTTTACCATATGATATTGTAATTTTTTTCATTTAGTTTTTAATGCGAAGGCAAAAAAATAAAATTTGTTTTAAGTTATAAATTTTATTTTTAAATTTCATTTATAAATACATATTTATAAAATAAATAAATAATTTAATCAATCAAAAATAATGTATGAATATTTAATAAAAAAATATTAAATAAATAAATAAATTACAATAAAAATTCTTAAACCCTCTTGTCTTAAATTAATATTACAAAAATAAGCTTTTAAAGGATAAAAAAAAATATTATGTAATTTATCTCCGCACTTTTCAGGTCAATAAAATAATTATTACAGTTCATTTAGGAATTATGGTAAATAAATTTAATTTATTATTGCATATCAAAGTTCAAATATATATTATATAAATTTGTTTCACACATTTAATAGAGAGATCTCTAGATCAGTAAAAATTAGTCAAGTTTCCCATAATAAAATGCTATGTAATCATGTATATATTCTGTATTAAAATAGTAAAGTGGGGTGTTTTCGGCCATGTGTAGAGTTTACGATACAAATTCTTGTGTCCGTAGTTTCCACAAAAACATATTTTCGCCAAATTTTGAATAATTTTTATATTATAAGGATGATTTGACGAACCAACAGAAAAATTTTCAAATTTGTATAGTAACAAGTATTGAATGCATTATAAGTAAATATCTATTACAAATTATACTTTATTAATAAAGTAGTTCACCTAACAGCAATAACTATATTTAAATTATATATAGGTGAAAATCATGTGTTTATAATTAAAAAATCGTAAATTGCTAGTAATAATATATTAGAAGTGGTTCTTCTTTCTAATGTACAAGAAACTATCTATAGTACGTGATGAGCACTACTTTTTGTTTTATTAGTTTTTATATTTTTTGTATCCATAGTTTATGCTACAGCAACCACATACTTATTAAAATATTTCTTGAATGTTAAGATCTTGTACATAGATACATAAGGGATACTGCTTACTATGTCTTAATAAATTAAATATTTTAAATAATCATCTATTAAAGTATTTAAATTTCAGAGTAAAAAAATTATTATGTGTATAGATTAGTCGTTCGTGGTTGTAGTTTTTAATAATGTTAAGAAATGATCTTTAATGGTTCGTTAAAGATCATTTCTTAACATTATTAAAAAAATTATTATTTTAATTTGCATTTTGAATTTTTTAGCAATGATGATGTTAGTTACACAAATTGCGAAATAAATCAATAACGTCTGTAATTATACATTTATATAAAGTAAAGCTAATACTTTTTAGCAAAAACAAATAGGAAAGGATACACGAGCTATTCAATTAACCAAAACTGTCTGGAAAAATATTGGTTTTGAACCGCATATAAAGTGTGCTTGTATTGCAACACGGATCATTCATATCTTTCATGAAAGCCACAACTTTCATACAGCAACCTCAGGTTAAACTCCAAAATTTTTAAAACAATTTTAATCTAATGGTGCGGCTCATTACTAAAAATTAAACTTGCATTCAATCCAATTACATTATTGGAATGTTATTCCTTAATGTTTTAATTAAATTAAACGATTAAAGTAGCTTAACTGCAACTAAAGTTCAACCTAAAATATATGGAGCTCTCGTTTTAGAAAAATTTTAGTAGGAATGTATCTCACCTATTCAAAAAAACGTTTTTGCAAACATTTATTGTACCTGTTATCAACCAGTATTTTTCAATACTTAAAAATAATGAGGTACAATTACAAGCGGAGTCTCCAGGCTCTGCAACAATAACCGATAGGCAAAGATGGACTCATTTTAAAATCTCCAAAATCATTATTGAAACTTCGACTACCAAAAATGTAGTCCCTTCGAATGAGTTAGTCGCATATAGTAATGATCGAAGTTCACCTAAAGGCAAGTTCGTTTGATCATTCAATTATACTTATCTGGCAAAGCAAGTTAGAGAAATAAAAGCTGTCGGTTGAGTATCGGCTTTCTTCTTCTCGAGAGCAACAGCGAGAGCGAGAGCGCGAGAGTTACGTCAAGGCTTATCGAATGCTTGGGGCAGCCCCTTATCGCCGAGCCCGATTCACACCGAAGCGCGCTCGCTAATGAGAAAACACGTTTCTTTGTTTTCCATCCCGTATATCGCCTTTCTCCGGCATGTTTTTACGGGATTTTCGCTTCTCTTTCTCTGCCTGCAATTTTTCTTCGCTACATAAGTAATTGATTGAAAAAGTTACGTGGTAATTTGCTTTCGCGGATTAACGGTTAAATGTTATATCTAATGATTCATGTGATAAGGTTTAATGTTTGTGAGATAGGAGGAATCATGAGTGCATGATATACGCAATGTTAAGAGACGTTTGAGAAATTTATTTAGACAAAAGTGAAAGCGATATTGAATTTTTAAAAAATCTTCCCCCACTAAAATCTGCGATCTGTCTATATAAGAATAACTTTCCTTCATAAATGTCAACTTGTAGTGAACGTGATCTTAAAAAATAGTGATTTATAGAAGCATAAAGAATCGATATACTAAAGCTAAGAATACACTCGAATCGATATTGAACAAAAACAGTTGAAAGTTAAGTTACGCAATTTTCCGCAGGTGGTAAAAAAACAAATGGCAGGAGAAAAATCCGTCTAGCGAGCGAAAGCTATCGGAAAAATTCATCACGGATTAGAGCTAGCAGCAGCAGGAGCGGCGTCGACAGCTCGATGTTCAATTACGCATCGAAGCGCTCGCATATCTATTAGTCACGAAGCGCGAGGCGCGTCGATAAATCACGCATCGGATTCCCTCTCTTGTCGGTCGCTTAAAAACTCGCCGAGCGTTCGGCAATGAATCTCTCCTACTGCGAACTCGGCCGCCATCACGAAAATATAACAAACCCTCCGCTGCGCGCGCTCTCGAGCGTTTGTAGCCTGCACACGCCGAGAGAGACGCAGGAGGGCTGAAAAGAAAAATGGTTTCGCCCGGCAGCGGTGCCTGCGCGCGCGATTCCCACGTCTCGGCGACGAGGCCTTCTTGCCCCCCTCCTTCTTTTCTTTCTCCTCTCTTCCTCTTTGCGCAAACAGCCTCTGTACATGCTCTTACGCATCGAGAGTCCTAAAATAAGAGCCGCTTCGATTCTGGCTTCGTTTGCTTCTTGCTCTCGTGCCTTTGTAGCTGCGACTTCGCAATGTGGTATGTGGACGAAATTTTAAGGATTAAACCGTTAAAAACTTGGTGAATGGAAGATCTCGATCACATTTTCAAAGGTAGATCATGTAGTAGCAAAATCTCAAAGTAGCACCATAAATATCTCTCTCGCGATATTTTTACTCGAATTTTTCGAAAAGAAGGTAAAAATTCCGAATCTTCGGTCAACAAAGTAACGAAGCCAGGCTACCATAGTTGCCTTAGTGCAGGCAGCGCGAGACCGGTAAGAAGATACATATTGGATTATGTTGCATAATTTTATTGAACAGCGCAAAGCATTTGAAACACGAGAGTTGCCTGAGTTCTTTAACCCCCCAGCCTTTCCAACTTCTCGCTCTTTGCAGTCTGCTATTTTTGCAGCCGGCAAGAAACGTTTATTACTTCAATATTGAAAGAATGTTGCAGTTGCGCATAATGCTATTCATTAAATCATCGTTATTTGCATTGATTACTTATGCAAATACCTCGCACCTCGGCCATTAAAAAACTTCTTTCACGCTTCAAAGTTTCGAAAGCGTCTTTAAATAGAAAAAAAAAGTCAAACTATTAATATATCTAGTTATATGCATATACGCAGGGGCGCCGAGCCTATCTTTATTAATTCAGCCTCTAAAAATAGCCGGCGGCTCGTCGAAAAATGCAGGCCGAAAAAGCCGAACGATTCCGATAGGTTTTTTATGCCGAACCGAGGCTCGCAGTCGGGAGTGCGAAAAAAGTAAACTAACAACACACACATCAGGCGAGTATATATCGAGCGGCTGGAATTCGAGAGCGCGCGGGGAATTAAAAAATCCGGGTGCGCGCGCGCGCGCGCAGGGGTTCAGAATGAAAAAAAGTGTTTTGATCGTTTCGGGTTTCTAGGACGGCAGAGCGGCTGTGCCGCGCGCGACCCAAGAGCTCAGGCATGAATGGCTCCGTTCTTTTCGAAGGCGGACGCGCCCGAAGCCGTCCAGATGTGGTGTGCTGCCAACGTCGCCGCCGCCAGAGAGGATTAAAACTCGCGGCCCCGTGAACAAATACGTTTGCTTGGAGAGCCGGCAAAATTGTATATTTTATTGGTGGTAGTCGATAAAGGAAGACTAGTGGATGTTTCTGGGCGGGATAAATGAACGCTCATGGGGGAAGCATGGTTTCGCTCTAAATGCTTGGTCGTCCTTTTGGACGCTTGAAATTAAGGTTCTTT